>PQWD01001955.1:0-106588 GCA_019425675.1 Leucinodes orbonalis
GTTATTTGAAGTGGTGCCAGCTGGACATGGCTGGCCATGAATCATTCAGTGTTGACAACAGTTTATAAAAATAGAAAAGATACCAGGTTGACAGGTCTGAGCTGATCATAAATGTTTTATTAATTAAAGTTTAAATTAGGAATATTTGAAAAATACTTGTAACAAACTTGAGTTCTTTTACAAAATAATAATTGTAATCAAACATTTATAAATGTACCTATTATATGTACTGGTTTAGGTATAGATTGTCTGTGGCTCAAGATCGTCATCATGATGATGATATCATCAAATTATTTATAAAGGTAAAATATCTACTGGCTTAAGTATAGGTTGTTTAGGGCTCAAGTTCATTGTAAGATGTCTCCTTTGCAAAATATCCTCTGGTTGCAAAAATTGCAGAATGCCCCTTTCGCAAAATGTCACTTTCCATCTCTTTTGCTGTAATGTATCACATCTGAGAAAAGGATATTCCTTTTTGAATTATTATTCAGACCTTTCATCAAATATTTTTGCAATTATCAATAATAAAGGGTAAAATAATAACATCAAATTTATGTAGGTATATTAAATAAGGTGGAAGAGTTGATACTGAGTTGTCTAGTTAGATACCACCGCTGTGCCAGATATTGTTTAGTGAAACAGGAGCGCTATGCACTTAATGGGTATGAGAGACCTGAGATCTGTCGTCTCGGGTGTTGGGCGCAGTACGAAATTGATGGAGGATAACAACTGTGTGTCAGTTGTTGATCTCCTTTAATTCCCCTCTGTCATGGTTAGGCGTATCACTTACCATCAGGTGAGCATCCTGGCTGTTCTGTACACTTATGACATAATAAAACTAAAATTTCATACTACTGAGTATGACATTTTATTATATCATCTGACATATTCTTCAATTTAATACATTGTAATAATAGTAAAAGAAACTAATTTCTAAAACATACAAAATTAATATTGTCTCAAAAATTCATTTTGCACAGAAATTTACAGTGTTCATTGCTTTAGAATGTAAGTACTACGTATTCTCTGATCATTTTCCTGTATAAATCAACATTATTAATGGTGTTTAGCCTTTTCCCCATAGCTTGCAAAATTATGCTTACAGCATAATTTAGCATCTATATAAATAAAATATATTTATAAGTACATAGTTATTATAATATATATATTTTAATGGAAAAAACATGGAATATGTAATATTTTTGATGACTGAAGTAATGGTAAAGATATTGCAACATTTGATTTCCCTTTTTTAGATAAACTAAAGTTGTACAGTGTATTGGATAAGGCTTTTGATCTAAGGGTTATGTTATGGTAGCTCTTGGTTTCTATTCAAATAAAGCCCATGAGTAATTTAAATTGTCTCTTTGAGACATCAACTAAATTTTCATATTTTATTTTTTGCGTCCACCTGTGGATGGCGATGATGTTCGCCGGAGGATGATGGATGGACGCGTGTGCGTCAGTTGTTTATTAATAGGCGGACGCTGTCCGAGGGCCGCAGGGCCGAAGCTGTCACTGGTGCGTATGCTCGAGCACATCTTGTACAGGGTTGCCAATGCCTGTTTTGCGTTAAAAAATATATTTATACTTAACAAAAAAAACATCCACCATAACACAAATAAATATTGAACTTTCGAGATGATTGGTTTTCTTTGGTATATTATTCAAGCTCTCATTTTGGTATTTTAAAGCTTAACGCCCTTGTAAATGCACCATGCAATCAGCACATGTGCGAACCCTACGAGAGAGGGTCGCGGAGGACGCCCTCAGGCGTAACGGTGTCGACGTAGTGACGATCAGCTCACATCGACCGGTCGACAATAAATATAGGACAGCTGAGGTGGCGGGATTTATGCTCGAATTCACGATAATTCGATTACGCGCTTCATCTTATAAACTTAATGCATATGACAGCTGTAGAACTTGACTCTGCACAACTCGTTATTGGTAATACCGTTATGTTCCTCATTGAGTTATACCAAAAGTTATTTTTTTGTGTTTTTAACTTGTGGGTATTTTATCTTATGCATTATTGTGTAGACCGCGTCCGTTTTATATACTATGAATGCGATTGTCAATATAAGTTCATTATTCAGATGATATTGTATTACTTAATTTACATACGTCATCTATTAATGATCTCAACAACGCAGTATATGTTACTATGACGTAAATAAATGCACACACACAGTTTTCTCAGAAGTAGATAAATGAATCGATATGCGCCTTTTATACACCTGCCATTTACTACATATTGATTAGTAGACTCTGATAGATTGACTGACGTGAAATTTATTTTGAAGTAGGTACCTATATAATTGTCATATACCTAAATACTTTAATTGATTGTGCTTTGAAAATTTAAAATGCCGATTGAAGTATAATTTTTGATCAGGGTATACTTTGCTTTTTCCATCAAGGCTTTAACATTTTTTGCATTAATAACTAAGTAAATTACTGGGTATAAGAAAACTAACATCTGTTATCTCAAGTAACGGATCCAAGGCAGTGTTGCTGTAATATAATAATAATATTTACTGTTATTAATTTCCATCAACACGTCATCTGTCATGATCCAGTGTATCACTTACCACCAGGTGAGAGAACTGACCTTCCTGTCTACTTATGGCATACAAAAAATAAGTAGTGTTCCACATTAAATCTTTAATATAGGTTTAATGACCACAAATTAAAGGTTATTAAAAGCTTATCACAACATTTTTATATTTATTCTATTGACCTGTTTGCCTAGTGCAGAAGTTAAAGAAAAATTTCATCTAATAAGCTAAAATACCTCGAACATATATTAGACGTTTTATATAAAAACATTTATTTCAGATATTTTAATTACATCAATTTAAGGAGAGGAAGTACACTTCTCACAAAGCACTGTCATATAAATGACGTGAGTCGGTCTGCCAATATATATGTAGTTATAATCATGAGAACCGTCGAAATGTTTTAAAATTAAAAATGGAATATACAAACGTCTTTAAAATTGTATCTACTTTACAAAAGAATTATTGCAGAATGTTAGCAAGGCTAACATTTATTAGTTCTTGTCTTGACCTCAAATATGAAGTTCTAGATTAGCTAACATCTGTTAATACTCGTAGGTTAAGTTTGATGGTAACATTAAACTATTGAATACCATTGTTTATTTTTATTTATTTTCAGTCAAAAACAAAACTAATTCAACACATCATACCATAATACAGATTCAATATACGGGCTTAGTAGCCTAAAATCTATGTAAAAAATATAACTATCTCAAAATAAATAAAGAATTCGCTGTTAAGAAAGTTTTCAACAAAAGCGCCTTAGTATTCATCCGAATAGCGTTTGACCTCAAACTCGGACCTCGAATATTGATATATGATGATAAGGTGACATAGTTCTCTTTGCACTAATACGTACGCCGGTAAACTCGTAGGTACATAATTCCATTTTAACTCATGTAGTAGTAGCTACTAACAGTTTTGTTTGAAAACAAACAAAGCGGGGGAAATGTCTCAATTTGCTAACAGTGGCCAAGTGTACATAACGATACGATTAAGTAGCCAGATATCATGCACCGATGATTTGATTAGTGTTTTGTCGAATACGTTTAAGCTTTGTGTTATGTCGAATGTGTTTTGATAGTTGGTATTGCATCGAAGATTTCATCGTGATCACGATCTAAAACAGCTAATGCTGAACCCCAGAATATCTCGAGCTGGTACAGCGTTCTGCGCCTGTGCTTTGTAGCTACACAAGTTAATTTTGGACGTCTCGTGCTCGCTGGCAAGACTCTAGAGTCGCAGCTCATACAAATTTAGTTAAGTACGACAAAGTATGTACAAGTTATCTCAATCCATGTGTAATGTTAATAAGAGCGTTATCCAATATACAAGTGTAAACTATTCATAGGCGCGAATTATCACATTCATGGCAATTTTAATTGGGGCATGAAATCTATTTGTCACGTAATTTCAAACGTCCAGCGTTGTTACTCGTAGTGCACCTAGGAATTTAAATGAATGTTGCATTGGTCACAATAATGTATGAAGTGGAAATAATGCAATCTCTGTTTAACACTGTCTATAAAATAATTCTACGGTTGATAAAAAAACTGCTACTTCTCTGTGTATATATTTTAAGCGTGTCTTATTTTTACCTCACTGTGTGGATTGTAAAATGGTTAGTGACATTACTTTCACCTTACTTAAATACCGTTGAAAAGCTTTCTATTTGTTACAATTTCGTTGGATTGTGGCACATCTGTAAACTTAAGTTAAATTGGTCATGAAAGGGTGCAGTTCCATTAAGAGGATCGAATCTAATCGACTAGCGAGTTAAACCTCATAATAACACAATTGATGTCAAGGGCAGCTCTAACCACCTGTAGCATTCTTAGACTACCTATACTATATAGACGAGTTACTCTACAATCACAGTCTTGAATCCGTGCGAATTCAGTTATTAGTTGTCATAAATATTTTGCGCAAGCATTATAGTGGCATGTTTTTACGATCAACAAAATTAATAGTTCACTATGCTCACGTAATTATTGAGTATTGTGTGCGGTTTCGAGATTCTGGCACGTACGGGTCTTAAGGCCAATGGGGAAGTGGACATGTCGCGTGTGGGAATACTCGCTGGAAACGCTCGTTGTTTCTTGGATCATTGGCGAGTGTGCACAGATGCTGACACGCCGGTATCGATGCGTTGACTTATTGCTTACATTAGTCACGGCGAAGCTGCCACTTGCGTACGCAAATAGAGTCGGCACGATTGACTTAGCACACGTTGCCTGAAAACACTCCCCTGTTAAGACGCGCCGATTAGAGCTTGCCCGTGTATTGGAAGATGAACAATACACATACTAATTAATTACTCCTTACCGCCACATAAATGAAATTGGTTACGGAACTTAAACAATCGCAAACACGTCACAACTACGCACAGTGAGGTCATTGTACAGGTCATGACGACGTGGTCCAATGTGACCGTCGTAAGACTAACGCAACATAATATCTACCTACCATATACATGTAGACCTTCAAGTCTATCGATAATAGTTTCGGTGTCGTACGCACGAGATTACTTCCACAGACAAAGCTAAACCTTGCACTGCCTGTTATGCAAATATCAACATTATAAGACTTATCTCAATAGCAACTAAGCAAGTTGAGGTAAAATATAGTTCGTTTAAAAAAGAACTAAGATAAATATATTCATATTTAGTAAGGCATAAAAAAGTATAAATCCGTATTTGCTAAGTCACGCGATATCTTTGAAACGCCTTTGTGTGGTGTGAAAAAACAATACTTATTTACATTATATTATCGTTCACATCAAGAGTCATGAAAACGTTCCATGTGATTAAGAAGAACTTTGTTTGCAAATCGTCGATAAACTGTGTAATAGCATAACCTGTTTGGGCTCAGGCTATGATAAGATACATGCGGTGGGGACAGGTCCCGGGTTAAGTAGTGACTGTAGTGAGTGCTGTGTGACGTCACCAGCGCCACCGTTGCGACCGAGCGCACTTACTCGACCACCGCCTAATGTATTTATGTTTGATCGTAACTGCCGAGATAGATCGCATGCCTGCTCTGACTGTTTTATCGTCTGTTAAATTTACTCCTTTGATGTTTTATTCCAAAATCTAATTATGGTTCTTTTCTTTTTACAGAACTGCCTACGGAGGAAGGTGAGCATTGATATTGTGACGACGGTATAAGTATCACATCATGTTGTTATAGGGATTTATAATTGTATCCTTAAAGAAAAAAAATGATAACAAAATGTATAAATAAACGCGAACGTTTTTGTAAGAAAGGTGCTATACTACACACAATCATATGAAATACGAACAAAGCTTTACAATGTTCTTTGTTTTCATCACTTTAGGTGTGCTCATGATGTTAACACTTATTAGGTACTTATCATTCATTCACCCTATGGTTTCAATTGCATAGCTGAACAACAATAAATATTTTGTCTTTGTTAAGGAGAGATCATAAGTAGGGACTTATGATGGGAAACAAGGGTGTTTACGATCAAATTGTAAAAAATCCACCACTGAGTCAGTGATTTTGTAGTTGTGAAGTCAGAAACTGTGTCAATATGAACAAAAAAAATAAAAGTGTGTCAAGGTCCCTAGTTGCTTTACTCGCGGTAGTAGTAGTATTTATGAAAAACATAGGCAAATGTTCGTATCAAACAAGTCTAGTGTTTGATAACAGTTGACTAATGGTTAGTCAAATTTTTATTTTCTGAAACCGTTTATCTTATAAATGTTGTTCAGAACTAGCGTAAACGATTTAATAATAATACTGTTTTTATATACAAGGCACTGATTATAAATAAATAACCACCGACATTGACACAGCGCCATCTAGCTCCAAACTGTCGAACCTGTTATATGGGTATATAAACAAAGGATAAAGATACTTATACAGAGCGTTTGTCGCATGGTCTTCAGTTTCACGGTAGTTGAGATATGATTTTTTATGTCCTTTATATACCAAAATTCATACCTTTACATCGTCATGACTTTTTTTTTGTGGTTACAATACCGCAACATGACTTGTCCTTGTATGTATGTAATGTATTCTTATTCTAAATAAACATTACATGATATGATTTATATCAAAGTAAAAACTAAATATTTTTTTACATGTAAGCTAAATTAAGATTTTATTTCTTTTTTGCAAATTAATTTAGAAGTTGCCACTTGTTATAAAATTTTGTTCAGAGTTTGAAAGGTCTTTACTTTATTCCCGATTTTTTTGTTGTTTGTTAGTCATCTTGCAGTATTACAACAACAAATAAAAAATTGGCCAAGCGCAAGTCGGACTCGCACGTGGAGGGTTCCGCAGCAGCAAGTAACATAAAATAAATTATTTTTATTTACTTAGGCACCTACTAAAGCTTTTATATGAAAAAATAGTGGTTCACCGTTTATGACGTATAAAAAAAACTACACACCAGAAATCGTTCAAACTAAATTTCGTTGTTAGATGACCATATGTACATCGTATATTTTTTTCGATTTTATCAACCCCATAGTTTAGAAATTAGAGGGGGGACACTTTTTTCAACTTTGGAAGTGTCTCTCGCGCAAACTATTTATAAAAAAATATATTAGAAACCTCATTACCATTTTTTTAAATCTACACATTACCCCACACGTGGGGGTACGATAAAAAAAAAGTTTTGAGTTTCAGTTCAATGTATAGGGAACCCCAAAATTTTTTTTTTCAAGTTTCTTATTAAAACCTAATAGCGGTTTACAGAATAAATATACGTACAAAGTTTGAATAGTGTAGTACTTATAGTTTCGGAGAAAAAAGGGGTTGTGTTATTCGGACGGACAGACTTGACGAATCTATAAGGGTTCCGTTTTTTTTGCCATTTGGCTACGGAACTCTTAAAAGATATGACGATTTAAATGCATGAATTTGGGTATTAGAGAAAATAAAATAAAAATTAATATCTCAACTACCTTGATTTTAAGACATTGCGTCTACCTAGGAAAAGTATACTTTTTTTTTGTAAATGGCAAAATATATATTATACATAGAAGCACCCAGGCCAATATGAACAGGCATTCACGCTCATACATATTTTTACTGCCTAGAGATTTTACCCAGAAGCCTTGGTGTAATAGCGGTCTAAGTAACAATTACACCACATGGTTTGATAAATAATATAAATAAGCATTAGTCACAAATGTTTAAATTTACTGATTCTTGACACGTTACTATAGAAATATTTTTTTGCAGGCAAAAGTATATGGCAGTTAGTCCTGGAACAATTTGATGACCTCTTAGTAAAGATTTTGCTGTTAGCCGCTATTATTTCTTTCGTAAGTATTGGTAAACCAGTATATTGTATTATATTACAACTATTTAATGTGTTTTCCGTTGGTCAAAAAGCCTCAGTTTTTATTTGTTTGTTACAGGTTTTAGCTTTATTTGAAGAACATGAAGACGCTTTCACGGCGTTCGTAGAACCCTTTGTTATTTTACTAATTCTTATTGCTAACGCTGTTGTAGGAGTATGGCAGGTAAGAATTCGTCTATAGTATTATTAACTATAAGAACAAATAAAATATATATAGGCGGATAGTTATAAACGCATGTTTGATTTTCAGGAAAGAAACGCCGAATCCGCCATCGAAGCTTTAAAAGAATACGAGCCCGAGATGGGTAAAGTAATCAGAGGCGACAAATCTGGCGTACAAAAAGTCAGAGCGAAAGAGATTGTTCCCGGCGACGTCGTAGAGGTGTCCGTCGGTGACAAGATTCCCGCCGATATCCGCCTAATTAAGATTTATTCCACCACCATCCGTATTGACCAGTCCATCCTGACTGGTGAATCTGTGTCTGTGATCAAGCACACAGACCCCATCCCCGACCCCCGCGCTGTAAACCAGGACAAGAAAAACATCCTTTTCTCCGGTACTAATGTCGCTGCAGGCAAGGCCCGCGGTGTTGTCATCGGCACTGGACTTAACACTGCCATTGGTAAAATTCGTACCGAAATGTCTGAAACTGAAGAAATTAAGACACCCCTGCAGCAAAAACTCGATGAGTTCGGCGAGCAGCTGTCTAAGGTTATCTCCGTTATCTGCGTTGCCGTATGGGCGATCAACATTGGACACTTCAACGACCCCGCCCACGGTGGAAGCTGGATCAAGGGTGCCGTATACTACTTCAAAATCGCCGTCGCCTTGGCTGTCGCCGCCATTCCTGAGGGTCTGCCTGCTGTCATTACCACTTGTTTAGCTTTGGGAACCAGGAGAATGGCCAAGAAGAACGCTATTGTAAGATCTCTGCCCTCTGTCGAAACCCTTGGTTGCACATCTGTCATCTGCTCCGACAAGACCGGTACTCTGACCACCAACCAGATGTCTGTGTCGCGTATGTTCGTCTTTGAAAAGATTGAGGGTAGCGACAGCAACTTCCTGGAATTCGAAATCACTGGCTCCACCTACGAACCTATTGGTGATGTCTTCTTGAAGGGACAGAAGGTTAAGGCTGGCGAATTCGACGCTCTCCAGGAATTGGGCACAATCTGCGTTATGTGCAATGACTCCGCTATCGACTTCAACGAATTCAAACAGGCTTTCGAGAAAGTCGGTGAGGCCACCGAAACTGCCCTCATTGTGCTTGCCGAGAAGATGAACCCCTTCAACGTTTCCAAACCGGCCTCGACCGTCGCTCATCCGCTATTGTTGTCCGCCAAGAGATCGAAACCAAGTGGAGGAAGGAGTTCACTCTTGAGTTCTCTCGTGATAGGAAATCCATGTCCACTTACTGCACTCCTCTTAAGCCTTCCCGCCTTGGAAATGGACCCAAATTGTTCGTCAAGGGTGCGCCTGAGGGTGTGCTTGAACGGTGCAGCCACGCTCGTGTTGGAACTAGCAAGGTGCCTCTCAACTCCACCCTCAAGAACCGCATTCTGGAGCTTACCCGCCAATACGGTACCGGCCGTGACACTCTGCGTGCCTGGCCCTGGCTACAGCTGACAACCCATTGAAACCTGAAGAAATGGACCTCGGAGACTCCAGCAAATTTACACATATGAAGTCAACCTTACCTTCGTTGTGTCGTGGGAATGTTGGACCCTCCCGCAAGGAAGTGTTCGACTCTATTGTCCGTTGCCGTGCCGCAGGTATCCGCGTTATTGTCATCACTGGTGACAACAAGGCCACCGCTGAAGCTATTTGCAGGTATGATTTTGGACATAGTGAGCCATTATTATGTGAAGAGACTACATGACATTTATATTGACATTGGTTTTAGGCGTATTGGCGTCTTCACTGAGGATGAAGATACAACTGGAAAATCTTACTCTGGTCGCGAGTTTGACGACTTGTCCGTTTCGGAACAGCGCGCTGCTTGCGCCAAGGCCCGCCTCTTCTCCCGTGTGGAGCCCGCCACAAGTCCAAGATTGTTGAATACCTCCAAAGCATGAACGAGATCTCTGCTATGGTAAGATCTATATTTTATCTATCTCTATGCCTACTTTTTAAACACAGGAATTGACTGTTGCGGAGTGCATGCAAAGCTGTGACGCAATCAGCCTTATTCGAACGGTCCTTAGGAATTACGACAAACAATTGGACGTATTTACGCAACAAGGATCCAACCCACAAGGAGGTCAAAAATGAGTTAAGTATACCAAACTGGCCTCTGGGGTAAATTAGCCTTAAGTATAAATACCACCAACAATATATACATATTTAATATATTAATCGATGGTCGTTACCATCCCACATGTATGGCCCTTACGTTTTTAAGTTACTCAAAAACGACTCTGTCAATTCATATAGGGAAATCCATTCAAAAAGAATAACCTAAAAATAATATATCAAAATCCAATTCACTGAATCCTTTTTAAAAATACATTTAATAAACAATAACTAATGTGCAAATAAAACTTAAACTTCAATATCTCAAATGTCTCATTTTGTGGGTTGGATCATTTTTGTGTAAATACGTCCAATTAGAAACCATGCATTACATTTCTATTTCTGCCAAGCATTATAATCTAATATTTGTTTACTATTGGAAGGTCTTCTATGTTTATGTTTAGTTCTGAGTGTTTATAAACTGAATGTATGTTGTTATGTTGCATACACTGTTTGCATTTTTACATAATGTGTTACATATGATTTGAACTCATGTATAAATACAAAATTTATAAGAATTGATAGTTTTGAAAACATGTAATGGAACTCAAAGTGATGCATGACTTATATTTTTTGTATTAAAAATACTCATACTAGTTAGTATTTAGAAGAAATTAATTAATAAATACAAATACGTGATTATGTCTGGACAAGTTCTCTTATGCAGTTAGTTAAATTTAAAATATTGGCAGAGTATACTTACTTAATTCTTACATTCATTTTCTTTTGTTCCAATGAATTATGTTTTGATAAAATAAAATGGTAGTTATGAAGCTTCAGGCCCTATTTAATTTATGACGATCTTGCAAGCTACTAATAAACATCCTGAAATAAGTGAATAGATGCAGTGTTTTATCAAGAAAAATTGACCATATGGACCATTACAAACATAAATGTGTAAATATTGCCTGGTGAAGCTATAAAACCCATCTGCGGCCAACAGCAGTGGTCAGTTCGAAAAAAAAGAAGAAAAACGTGTATATATTCTCATGCTTTGTGCTATTGCAGACTGGTGACGGTGTGATGACGCCCCGCAGAAGAAGGCCGAATCGTATCGCTATGGGCTCTGGTACCGCGTAGCCAAGTCCGCCGCCGAGATGGTGCTCGCTGACGACAACTTCTCCTCCATTGTAGCCGCCGTTGAAGAAGGTCAGTGTTTCAAATCTATATTTGTACTTTGCACCTTACTACATTTAAATTTAAAGCATTTTTTGTCTTTTTCTATTTTATTCTCCTTTTGATTTCTTTATGATTGGCCTCAACTATATTTTATTATAGGTCGAAGACTTACGTCGCAGTGTGCACACACGCACTCACTTGCAAAATTTCGTAATAAAAAAATAGAAATGTTAGATTAATTTCACTCACAGTCGTGGTGCCGTGCCAATAACGTAAAATCTATGTGTTATTTAGATTTATTTTTTTTGTAGCTTTCATGTATGTAAAGTTCAAGTAATTGAAATGCAATGATTAAAAAATAAATCTATAAAAATATGCTCAAGGAGAGAGGCCTAGTGTAGCAGTAGAGTTTGCTGATTTGAAAAAGAAAATTGTTGAAATATGAGCTTTTTGTGCATCCTATGCATGTTTGTAATAAAATTTTCAATATAACATTATTAAAATGATAACTCAAAAGTAGCACGTCAATCAAAATATCGTCCTAGGTCGCGCCATCTACAAAACATGAAGCAGTTCATCCGTTATCATGATCTCGTCCAACATTGGTGAAGTAGTGTCTATCTTCTTGACCGCCGCCCTCGGTCTCCCCGAGGCTTTGATCCCGTACAACTGCTCTGGGTCAACTTGGTCACTGCGGCCTTCGCCGCTCTCGGTTTCAACCCACCCGACTTGGACATCATGGACAACACCCCCGCAAGGCTGACGAGGGTCTCTTCTGGATGGCTGTTCTTCAGGTAATTGCATTTAATTTTATTTATTTTTTAATATATGGAAGGCCTATGTCAAGCTGTAGGAGTTATTATGCCGTGGTTTTAAATATCATACTACTAAAAATAACTTTCAATAAATAATATTTACATTTGAAGTTTTTTCAGTAGCAAAAACATGTTAGTGACAACTAATAATGTTAATAGTTATTATGTATATTTTTTATTCAAAAGCTACTTATTCTGTCTAATAAACATTTGAACTTGTAATTTGTTACATATATAAAATGTTTAGATTAACAACACTTTGTGCATACATGCACATTTATTTGTCTTGTTAATTTTTTATCGTTCTTCCTTTTGGTGTTAGATAAATATCCTTGCTTACTCGTATTCCTAACCTGTAACCTTATTAAAGGTTATAAGTCAATACCTATGCGAAAAAGGTATATTAATGTCCTTCTATAAGTGTCCTCAAAGATAAAAATACATCTTGTTGCAATTCACCTGTTTGATAATTAAAATAAATAATATCCATATGACATTCACACAATGCTATTTAGCCCAAGTTAAGCGTGGAGTCTGTATTATGGGTAATCTAACAATGGATGAACATACTTATATAATTGTTTTGTAAATACATACATATTCATAAAACCCAGACCATTACAAACAGAGTGTTCATGCCAATTTTGTACTGCCAGGGATCGAACCTTGGTGCAGAGCCACGATCATTTTAAAAAGTCGTGAAACTTTTAAAACAAACTATACTATTTGTATGACAGGTACATGGCGATCGGTGTGTTACGTAGGCTGCGGCTACCGTAGGCGCTGCATCCTGGTGGGTTCATGTACCGCGTACGGACCCCAGATGACCTACTGGCAGCTTACCCACCACTTGCAGTGCATCAGCGGCGGAGACGAGTTCAGGTATGGTGCCGTAACACTATGCATATTTCATCATTGCTTTAAATATTTTTTTAGTAATAAAGATAGGACCGTTTGCGTTCGAAAATTTGAAGATTATGATCTTTAAATCTCACTTCAAATAAACTGCTTTCGGCATTTATTATCTCAATATTCTGACGGGTCTTTGATTTTTTAATAATATGCCAATTTGCTTACAATTAACTTTTATATGATTTCATCTAAAACAAGCACCAAACAACATTTTTTTATGAATAAAGTTATGAATGGTAGAATTAATGCAACACCATAACTAAATTGTGCCTGTAATGATTTACTATGTATAATACCTGGGTTATTATGTGAATATATGATATTTTATTGACAATTTTCCTTAAAACAATCATTTTTAATTACACAAAATGTATTTTATTTCCAGGGCATTGACTGCAAGATCTCACTGACCCCCACCCAATGACAATGGCTCTGTCTGTGCTTGTCACCATCGAAATGTTGAACGCCAATGAACTCGCTGTCAGAGAACCAGTCCCTTGTCACGATGCCACCCTGGTCCAACTTGTGGCTGGTCGGCTCCATGGCTCTCTTTCACACTCCACTTCGTCATTCTCTACGTCGAGGTTCTCTCGGTAAGTTTTTGGAATATGTCTCTTTTATATTGAGCACTGGTCAGAAAGATATACGTACATTAATTTTTTTGTAATGAAATATGAACTTAAAATAGGAGTACCAGTGTTGTTTTCTACAATTTTGCCATGTTATTTAAACCTAATTAACAGTCATTTGCTTTTTTTTCTGTTTCACGTTATATCTTTTGTTTCATATTTTTTTTTCATAACTATTTTGAAATACATTTCGAATAATATATCAGTTTTATTTGTTACGTGCCGAGTGCGTACTTATCGATGTAGTGTTGTTGACGTGTGCCGTTGTAATGTTCACAGGTCGTGTTCCAAGTAACGCCACTGTCGATGGAGGAATGGGTAACCGTAATGAAGTTCTCGATACCCGTGGTGCTACTAGACGAGGTGCTCAAATTCCTCGCGCGCAAGATCTCCGATGGTGAGAAGCGATCACTGCTAGACTGGCTCGACGGCATGCAATGGATTGTGCTCATGTGGGCCGTCTTCTTTGGGATCATCTGCTCCGGAATCCTATAAGCCGGCCCGCCCCCCGTGTGCCGTGCCATCACCCAGTTTGATTCACACCTAATACCCCCATACCGAATTCTGCGCCACCCACCCGAACCCCCCGATCTATAGTTAATTTTAGTTTTGTTCTCTTATGAATCTATTTGTGTTAACGCGTGTGTGGCGCACGGAATTCAACTGTGGAAACACATGGACAATGAGCAGTGCTCACCACAGTACACTTAACAAATGAATGCTAATCCCGGTGCACAGCGTGTGTGAAGTGACCCCTAGTCGGTGTTGCCGCTCAATAGTCTAGTGATAGTTGGACAAAAGCAATAGTATCGATAGATTAATTAGGTTCAATAGTATTGAAACTATGCAGTACGATCGATAGTCAATATAGATATAGAGAAGCTCAATATAGATATTTCTATATTGAGCTACGATACTATCGGGACTATCGACAGTTAGTAGATCAATACTATTGCGCTAAACTAAGCTATCGATAGTTCGATACTATCGATAGGTCTATCGATAGTATTGATGGTTTTCGAGGTCAACTATCGATAGTCCAATAATTGATTGTTTGGCAACACTGCCCCTAGTGCACGAGCCGAGTGGACAGTGACCAGCGCAACGCACCGGAACAAGCCAACGTATAAGTCTTCTATATCGAATAGGAGTAGCCCTACTACTGTCTGCTCGTGTGATTTTGCATTTTATAATGTGCGAGACAATAATATACGGAGCTCGTTTTTTATATAGGTGAAGAAGAAATTATACTTTCTTTACCTTATATTTACTTGTAGCTAGAAATGAAGCGGCTGTGAAGACCTTCATTGTAAAGTGCTAATGTGAAACACCAAAAATTGGTTTAATAATTTTAAAAAGGGTATTATATTGTGTAAGTTTGTTTTTTACAAATGGTAGTAAACTTTTGTATAAATATTGATACGGTAATCAAGCTCCATTTTGCAAATATCATAATAGTGGACTCGCACCCCGCTCATGGCCTTGTCCTGCGGGACAGCAGACATTAACTTACTATATATATAGTAATGTGCATTGTTAGTGCTTAGCGTAATTATTGTAAGTATATCGTTAGGGAAGTGGTTATGATTATTTTGCTCGACGAACTTTTTAATAGGAAAAAGTTATTCTTCTCTGTTCTTGCACTGTGGCCGCTTGTTAACATTCCTTGACGCATTCGATACTTTTTTTTCAGCCTGTATTGTTTGCGCAGCCTTTCTGTTTCTAACCTAATAGTATGTTTTCTTGTGTTAAAATTAACAATCGGTACGATTTTTGTCATTTATTTGCATTTATTTATTAATTTGGTTAAAAGGTAATAAATGGGTAATTTCGTTTAAAAAATTCATGCAAATTGATGTCCAGTGTCGTATTATTTGTGAAATGAGTCGCAAGTTCATATTTAATAAAGCAATATAGTCAAAATGTATGTTTGTATGCCAGAATGTGTTGATCATAAGAAGTTTATGTTCAAATCAGTAGGTACTTGATTATAAACAATAAATTCAGGTACATTTTCCCATGGCTTGGGGATAATGCATCAATTTTTTATTGAGGAGACATAATATTACATTAAGGTAAATAAAATTCAAACGAAATAAGTAATTTTTTGTTATAGTACAAGATCTGTACTCATATAAGATTGTTATAATAAAATAGTTAATAGCATGTGTAAATTGCATGTTTACAATTTAAGAGTGCAGTTTGGTTTGATATTTTTTACTAAGAATAATTAAATCTTTAAGGTAATTATTTTATTTGTGTGTAAACACAAGTGTAAGACCGTCAGCCAACATCTACCAACATTATACACTGCACAATAAGGGCATGCTCAAACTCGCGTTATTTGTCCCCAACCCCATTCCAACTGTTATGATTATGAAATAACTTATTTAAAATGTACAGTCGTTTATACATATTTTACATTAATTAAAAATATCGAGAATAAAACCATGACTTGTTTTCTTGCAATAATCCTAGAATATTTGTGATTGTAACACCCGAACCTATTTGTTATTATAATTCCCTTGTGTGTACACAAACATCCAACCACCAGAAAAGTAACATTAAATGTTTGTTTTTATGTTTCCTGCTAACATGAGTAACAAACCTAACAAAAAAGTTTTGCAAGCTTTCGAAACGCTATTTGGCAAAGTGTGATAAAAAAGCCTTTTTGCTGATAAATATGATTTGCCAGTAAGTTAAATATAGAATATTATTGTTAAATGATTCTTAAATATAATAACTATTTGTTTACATTAAATAAATTGCAACCGAAATATTCTGAATTATGAAAGCTAAAAAGGCAAGCTAGTTGCAAAACTTTGCATTGTTCCGTTACCCCGCATGCACTAACGTCGTGTTGTCTGCCCTCAGCCCAGCCGTCGTGGAAGCTGTAAGCGCCGGGTGACCGTCGCAGCGCACGCACGCACATATTCCATGAACTCATTGTTTGTTGTGATCCCGCAGTGAAACTACACATTTACGTTACTACGACACGGTTGTGATATCCCAGTAAGTTCGGACGGCAGCTTCCGCTCGAGCGAGCGCAACACTAACGCTCTCGTTGTTTTGCAGTTAACGAGGTGGTCATTGACAAGTGGTAAACGCCACCGAGTCATAGTTCCTCATCCGCTTCTCTCTGCTACTTCTCCGCTCTCGTCTCCCGATATCGTAACTGATTGGCTTTTAGTTGGTAAAGTCGCGTCGCGTGCGTACGGCTAGCTATCGACGCGGAGGCGAGACGGGCGCCCGCCGCCCCACCTGCACACTGCGCATCTCACCAGAGAGGAAATGTTGTTCATAATGTGTATATACTACAGTATGCTTAGGAGGTTTAATCATTGTTAAATTACATTGTTCTATTAAAGACTACATAGTGCCGTCGACAAAAGCAGTGCGATAGACGATGTGTACTTAAGTTGACAGCACTCTTATGTTTAATTTATTGTTATATTTTTATTCTCTTTTTAATCTAGTTTTGCTTATATAGAGCGAGTCTGTTTCTGTTAGTGCTGACGCCTCGACGAGCAAAATGGTGTCTGTAAGGGAAGGATATACATAATTGTCCAGTGTTTGGGACGTAATCGAGTCCAAAATTTAAACATACCTGTACATTTTAATGTATTATTGTTTTGTACAATAAATCGTTATAAAACGACAGTTGTTTAATTTATAATCCTTATAAGTTAAAGTCTCCAAAAACACCTCCATATTGCTACATAATAAACAGAAACCCGTCTCTCGGATGCTCTATATGTATCTCGAATCCCCTGGCAGCGTTGGAAATAACTAAGCCACCCAAGACATTTAAATGTTTTACAATATGTCTACATTATAACTAGAAATGCGTAAACGCTTCTAAGGCGTTTATGCATTCTCGCTACCAATCTCCAATCAATGAATAATTTACTATTTTTTTCGCGTCGTACTCGATCTTCGATTTTTGTATTAACACTTACAAATAAGTTTATTATAGCCTGGTATATTCAATAATGAACACATAAACAGAGGTACTGTTACGATAATTTGCACAAAGCTGAAAATAGGCATATATTTATGTAGCACATTTTTTTTGTGCGGAGAATATAAAGTGGTCGACTCACGTTCCTGAATGAATTGAGCTTGTCTACCACCGAGAACTCAATTTATTCTACTCATCGAATTCTTTATTTTCCAGTAAATTATTTTTATGTATCTTATGATGAGTTATATTATAATAACAATGTCTGGAATTACAACCGGAAGTGAAGTCATAACTTTGCATGCGGGCAAAATCTATGCAAAATCAGGCAATTTCATGGGTGTCGACCTTTAGTTCTATGGTTTCTCAGACTATATTCATATAATTGTTCATGTATCTGAACCATAGGACTTTTATACGGCCGGCTCTCAGACGGCTTTTTGTAAGTAGGTAGCGGTTTAGGGTCGGAACACTCAGTAGAGAACGAGTAGCAGCGCCTTCCATTGAACATTCTATTAATTGGTTTCGTTATCTCCAAACCAAACAGTCTGCCATTGAGTAACAAATAGTTTAATATACTACGTTTTACAGCCCTCCCTTCCTGAAGCAAAACCCTTAACAATTGAATAGACTAGTTTACAATTTAATAAATCTTAATAAAGTACTATATGAGCACTAGTCTAATACTCCGAGGCCACAGTATAAGGCTTGTGTCCAAAACAATTATACGGACTATAAAAAAGTTCACTTTAAAACGCATCATCATCTCGCCAAAAGATTCAGTACCTATTAAAATTTGGTAATTGGTAGTATATATACTTCCTTGTTTGCCTATACCCGATAAAAAAAAAGACGTGTAATTAAAAGTAAATTGTCATCTGTCAATTCAATAATTTCAATCCGAACGGCAAAATACAATTTCATTTGTTAACGGGTAGTGAGGGTTTGCTATTTTTTCCTTTGAAATGCCTAATTAATCAGGATTTTCTGAATTAATTTAATATGGACACATCCAAGTTAGTAACCAAAACCTTTTTGTGGAATATTAATGCTTTGATAAATTCTTCGCTTCATGTTATTACTTTCATTCAACAGAGTTGACGCTGAACTACCTAGAAAAATGGCACATTTAGATATAATGGAAATAGATGAGCACTCTGCACAGGAGAAACAACAAAATAATGATTCAACGTCAAGAGTTTTGCGAAAAAGAAAGTCTCTAATGCCTGAAATAAATAAGTCTAGTAACCGACGAGTAAGTATGAAACCGCGTAAACACATGACTGAAAATGCTAACCCTAAGCAAATTGAGGCACTTTACTTAAACAAAAAGGTGAAGTCGTTGTCACAAACATTAGAAACAATTTATGAAGAACCGAAGACTGATAACAATTCCTCAGAAACTTTAATAAGTGGGAGGAAAGTGAAAAGACTTCTTACATTCCAGTTAGGTAACCAATATACAAAAGAGAAAATAAAAAAACGTCGTGCAAAAATTAAGAAGCTACTGGGAAATAAATCATTTCTTAATAGAAAAAAAATACCTATGCAAGTGTTCCTCAAAACTATTGAATGTTTGGAGTTGGATGAAACAGTACAAAGTGAAACAAAGATACTGACTAATAATAAGGATACATAAACATCAATAACAATATAGTGTTTACCTTTGGTACTTATTTCTTTCATATAAACTTTGAATAAATCTGTGAAATAAATAATTTGATAAGTATTATTAAATCATAATGTATATGCATATTTTTATTTATTTTTATGTGTTCCATACTGAAATTAGTTTTAAATTTTAATCTAAATCTAATGAAGAAAATATGACTTGTTATGAAGCATAATACAATTATAATAATTTAATATGTATCCAAGACTATTAGCTTGTAAATTCATAAAACACAATCTCAGTTCAACTTGAATTTCTATAATAGGTGGTGTGTCAGACTAGTAGTATCCTGTAAATTATACATTTGTACAAGATGTCATGTAGATACATTCATAATTTTTAACAGTATTTGTCCAAGTTTTACAAATTAAATATCAATCAATATTCATACAGCGCTATCTACCCCTTAACTAAGCATTAGCCTGTAATATGGATACTAAACAACAAATGAACATTCTTAGCAAAGGAGAAGTTTTTAGAATGCACAAAAGTGTTTTCGAGCTGCTTAGGGCATATGGCATCGAACAGAATCATGCAGCCCGTTATTTAAAAAATACAAAATATTAACTTTACCATGTCTATATTATATATGAAGTATATTTGTTTACTAAACAGAATTTAAATATGTTTGCAAAGAAACAAGACATGGCCTAAAAACTGTGTTTTCTAAAGCTCAGTCTACACTGTTTACTATCAAAACGCAGTATTCACGTGTGCCAAGATATACAGGTTTCTACCCAGAGAGTTTAAAGATATGCCATTTTCATTATTTAAAAAAGACTACAGGCAATTGATTGACAAAAGTTATTATGATATATCCGAATTCCTTATAAATGGTATGTAATTGATTTATAGTAGTTTGAATTTATTATTAATTCATATTGAGGAATTTTGTAATTAATATTATTTTTAATGGTGACTATTAATATCTTTGAATATTTTATACCTCCACAAGGTAAATAATGGCTAATCTATATTATGTATTGTGAAAAACAAATATTTTTAAGAACTTTTTTATATACCTAACCATAATTCAACAATAAACAATTTTAATTTGTTATGCATAAATGCTACATAGACCAATGGTGTTTGTCTGTGTGAATTGTCAAGATAAACAGACATGTTCATGCACACAAATGTTTGTACTGCCCAGGGGTCGAACCCGGAACCCTTGGTGTAAGGGTCGACACCTTAACCTTTATACCAGATTACACCACAAACTAAAAACTTCCAAGGGTATTTGTAAAACTAAAACTAATCTAAAACGCTAGGCCAAATTACCACCTATAGTACCAATAATATCAAGAATCAATGATTATGTACATATTATATTATATTACCATAAACTTGTTCTAACATCATATATTGTTTTAGTATTATTTGTTTAATACATAATTGTTATTAATTTTAAAATAGTATATAAAAATTGACAAAATTCGTATTCAGTATTTTAATCATAATTTGAATGAAAAATAAACACTTCAACTAGCCCAAAGAATCTACTTGATTGATTATTTATGAAATATTGGTTTGTCCTAACTATAAATCAATAACATAAATCTAAAATAAAACAATAGACATTAAGTGGTGATAGATATATTTAAAATATATTTTTTAACAGTAGCCATTTTGTTGCTATTAATAAATATTAAATAAATTCACTGAAAATTAAAAATAATACTTGAGATGGTAAGTATTTACTAGGAATGATATTTCAATACTGTTGATTTAGATACTGATCAATTTTCTTCAATATTGCATGAAGTGGATGTAGTTGGACAATTTTTATACTCTTGAAACATCCCAACAATTGGCTCACTACTTTCATTTATGCATACACAGTGTGGCTTTACTGCTCCTGGTGCGTAATGCTGACGTGGAACACCAGCCCAGCTTCGGACAATACCACCACTGGAAAATTATACATACACATAATTAACAAAAGTCAAGAGAATGATGATGATAATTCACAACAAAAGTATATCCATATTAATGTTTAGAAAATTAACAGAGATCCTATTGTAGAAATTAAATATCCGCTAATTGAGCAAATACAATCATACAAACAAAACAAAATTAACCATTTTATCATAAAAATACAGTTTATCTTTTTATTATATATTTATTTTTAATATGGAATATCATTGTTGACACTCTATAAATGTACAAAACAGATGTGTGTCAAGTTAAGAATATAACTTTAAATTCATCAAAACTTACCTAGATTTTGTGCACCAAACACGAGTCCCTTTATCTGCACTCCAGGATATGTTACATGGTGGCATTTTACGAGCATCCTCTTTAGCAATCTCCTTCTGTGCTAAACAAGTGTCTACCTTGTTGGCAGATTGTTTATTGTATTTCATTTCTTTGCCATATTTGTCATAGTAACGACCAATGAGGTACCCTGAAACAAATATTTTAAGAAGACATTAGGTATGTAAAATGTTCACAGATTTAAATAAAACATTTTTTTTTTCCTCCCAATATACCATTACTATAAGAAGATTAGGCTGAAATGCATCAAACAGGCCTAGTGGAATTGGTGGGTGATAACCACTACTAATACTTACCACAAATTAATAATAAATAGTTGGGGCTATATACTGCAACTAAAATTAAAGTGCCCTCAAAACATTAAATCATTTTTCTTTTCAGACACTCTGTGATTCATCCTGGGAACCTCTTATTAAACTTGGAAAAATCTCACCAGGTGACTCTTATGAAGTCTCATTGTGAGATTTTAGCCCACAACTCTTGGATCATGCACCAACCTTAATCCATGCAAGCATTGCGGTTAAGTTAATCTTATAAACTTACATAATATTACCTACTAATTTGTATTTCTCATTGATTGTCACTTTCCATTTCATCAAGGCTAAAAGTTCATCACAGGTCAAATCAAGAATATGATCTTTGTTTTCACTAACATTTTGAAAGTCACCTGTTATAAAAGCTCGTGTACCATCTCTACCTGAAATAACATGAATAATAAAAAACCAAAGACAACTTTTCCAGTGAAAAGTAACAAAGTTTAAAAGATAAGGAAAAACTGACTCATTAAGATATTTTTTTCTCAATTAGATTAAAGAAGATTCAATATTTCAATTTCCTTTCACATTCTTTAAGGAATGTATTGAAAATCTAAACATTTTAAAATATGCTTACCAACAAAATAATTGTATGGTGCCCCTTTACCATAATGCTTTGGGCTTGTGGTGACATCGAATATCAAACCCATAAAAGCCATGTAAAGTTCAGGCTTTGTAACTCCATCGTACCTGGCTAACTCTTGTTTGAGGATATTGCCATTTCCCTCTGTGTAGTGGTCCAAAAAAGTTGACAAAGTTTGGTAGACATAATTATCTAAAGTTTTATGAAAATAGATGCCTGAAAATATTCCCCCTAAGATAAATGTTGCACTTATAATTTTAGTCATTTCAAGTTTAAGGTTCTTATGGTGTATACTATTAAAAGTAGTAATTAAATGTTAACCAATAAAATAAATAATAATATAATAAGTTTTGACAATAATAAATATTCTTTCCTTTTCTTATATCACAAACTAGAGAGTGATCCAAAGAGTCTCCTGATGAAACGAACGATTAATTAAAATAAATGGCAGGGTTGCCAACCTTGAAACGAAAATCCTCGTACATAAGTAGCTAAAAATCTCGTACATATACTTTAGAACCTCGAACATCAAAAAAAAGTCATTAAACATACTAAACACAATAAACATTTGCCTACTAAACATAAACATCACTTTGTGATAAAAACAACTAATGCGGAGAACAAAATGTATTATTATTCCGAATGTCATCCAAAATTATGAAGTGTTATTTCGTTCTGAGAATAGTATGCAAGAGGTAGAGATAATGAAACTCGAAGAGTAACAAAGATTTATTTTCACAATATGGCAGTTTTCAGACATAAATTGCACAATGGTGTAATTTATTTTAACTTGAAGTTTGATGACATTGTTAACGGAGGTTAAATAATTGCTTTGCTTATCCCGGACAGAGTTGCCAAACGTACAAGGTTCCTCGTACAAATACGAGATTTGTGGTCTTCCGTACGAGGTACGAGGACACTATCAACCTCGTACAATTATGTACGAGGTTTTGTAAAATGACCATGCGACATATTAAAAACTAGTGAAATCTATCAGTACTTGAACTTTTACACAGAAAAAAACCATTTGTTGCATTTGGGCGATCATTGTCTGCTGACTGTAGTAGCTATGTAAGTCGGGAAAACCCTGATTAATAAAACATTTTATTCTAGAAAAAGCTAATAAATGTTTATTTTATTTAATATTTTTATGATGAATGCGTTTTTTTTAGATGTACGAGGTTCGAAAGTAAAAGTACGAGATTTATAATGCTTATGTACGAGGAAATTCGTTTCGGGTTGGCAACCCTGGTCCTGGACAAGTTGTCCTTTTTAACAAATGTCAAAAACTATTTATACTTTTTAAACTTTGAAAAACTCAAAAGTAGAGTTTGTGGATACTATTTTATATAAATATAAATTAAGTCAAAAAGTGTATTTATAACAAATATGTTCAATCATAATTATAAACAAAATGAATAAATGTTCCAATCAGTTAAGGCACTTTTGCCATATACCACCACGTAGACGAGTTGTAGTAACTGGACTTGGGGTTGTCAGTCCATTAGGAACCGGCACAGAATTAGTATGGCAAAATATTTTAAAAGGGCATTGCGGAATAATTTCACTCCAGGGCGAAGACTATACCAAACTCCCATGTAAAATCGCCGGTGTGGTGCCAGTTGATAGTAATGTACAAATAAGAGACGCCTTATCTAAGACGAATTTGAAATCAATGGCTCCTGCGACATGTCTTGCACTTGTCGCAACGGCAGAGGCCTTGTCTGATGCTAAATGGAGTCCACAAAATGATATAGGAAAAGAATCTACTGGCGTTGCTCTTGGGATGGGGATGATTGACCTACAAGATGTTTGTAATACAAATGAAGCCTTAAAAGTTGGCTACAATAAAGTTAGTCCTTTCTTTGTCCCAAGGATATTACCAAACATGGCAGCAGGACACATAAGTATCAAATATGGCTTTAGAGGACCAAATCATGCTGTATCCACAGCTTGTGCAACAGGTGCTCATTCTATAGGAGATGCTTTTAGGTTTATAAGAAATGGCGATGCTAATGTAATGGTTTGTGGGGGGGCTGAATCGTGCATTAGTCCTCTTGCTATAGCAGGATTTTGTCGCTTAAGAGCTTTGAGCACCTCATTCAATGATACTCCATCCAAAGCTTCAAGACCATTTGACAAAAAGAGGGATGGATTTGTAATGGGTGAGGGTGCAGCTGTACTTGTTTTGGAAGAATACAATCATGCCCTAAAAAGGAATGCAAAAATATATGCTGAAATACTTGGATATGGCTTGTCAGGAGATGCATCTCATATCACTGCCCCTAGAGATGATGGTAGTGGTGCCATTCTATCTATGAGCAGAGCATTAAAGGATGCAAATATTGACAATAATCAAATTACATATATCAATGCTCATGCAACATCTACGCCTATTGGAGATGGAATAGAGTCTACAGCTGTTAAAAAGCTATTTCAAGAACATAGTAATAATATATCTATTTCATCCACCAAAGGGGCCCATGGCCATCTCTTGGGTGCTGCAGGTAATTTAGAATCTGTATTCACAATTTTAGCTTGTCACCATGGCATCCTACCACCAACTATAAATTTAGAGGATCCAGTAGACAACTTGAATTATGTTGCTAATGTTCCACAAAAATGGGAAGTTGAGAGACGAATAGCATTGAAAAATTCTTTTGGTTTTGGAGGAACAAATGCAACTCTATGCATATCCCAGATATAAGTAATAAATAATGATTATTATTTATTCAA
Source organism: Leucinodes orbonalis (assembly GCA_019425675.1). Lineage (NCBI taxonomy): Eukaryota > Metazoa > Arthropoda > Insecta > Lepidoptera > Crambidae > Leucinodes > Leucinodes orbonalis. Next base: position 25,208 of record PQWD01001955.1, read on the forward strand.
ATACTAAAATTTTTAAGTGAAATAGTAATGCTGACTATTAAATTTTGCATTTGGATACCAAGACTTATCAAGAGTCTGGTTTAAACTAGTTGCCGCCCCTGGCCACTGACAAAATGCATAACTTTAGAACACAAGGACCTGCCTACGAAAATTATAAGTTTTTCAGTTTTGGAATAAATAAATCCAGAATTTATTACAATATGTGATTTCACTTTCAAATTTAGATAAGAATTAATGAATTTTTTTTTCTGAAGCACACAAAATCATCTTGGCTTCTAAGTCAGTTAGAAGACATTAGTTACAACTAGTTTTAGGCTGTCTGCCTAAACTTATTTAGCAATAAAACAAATCAGCACTGAATTAATAGTATATTTAAAACTGAGTTACAAATGTTTTTTTGATTTCAATAACAATGGCAAAATAGCCAAGGTAACTCCCATCTTTACTCTTTTTGAAGCTTCTTCATAACGAGCAATAATTAATTCATCATGTACCACATAATATTGAGTCACATAAGCACAATTGAAAATAAAATAATTTGATCAAAAAATGCTACTTTAAATATTTCATTACTAAGCGTTCTAACAATTTAAATAGTAATTATCCTTTAAATGCTGGGCTTCCTCCAGTCAAATTCACTATTTTAAACGGTTGGAATAATTTTATTCAAACTTGCACTTTATTTTTATTATGCCTTAAAATTATTTGTCACAAGTCTTAAACATGTTTAACAAAAGGAATACATTACAACCACTGTTTGAATTTATAATATCATCTATAATATCTGTATTATCTATAAGCACCCATAACTTCCTCAAACTTGAAGTGGTGTTTCATTATGTAACTTATTTTAAATCCCAAATTGAGTTTACATCATGAGCTTTAAATTTAGTTTCACCAGGAAATCAATGTTACAAAATAAATAACATACAACCAATGCTTTGCAAAAAGTAAATTATTGGTTTAATATATGTGCTATTAATATATTACTAACTGCACAGATAATTAATGATGACAGCAATCTTACCACATTTTGTATACAAGTAGCCCCTTAACAGAATATTGTAACTATCTACCAATGTATGAATAATTTTTAATGAGGCCTTCCTCAAATATCACATTGAATGGTTTCTTTTTAATCAGGGAACATTATTGACAAAGCAACTTTAAAATCTAAATATATAATTTTACTGAAAACGATTATAAGGAATAAAACTCTAAGTCAGGAACAGACTTAAGTTGCAGTTGTATATACTGTATCTTTTATTGCCTAAAAGATAGCAACACGTCAGTTGGCATGCAGTAGTACGTACTGAACTTATAATGAACACTTTATGAGGGATGAGTGACTTATTGTTACTTTTACAGAATGGTTTATATCAACACACATATTCAGACAGTTCTATAGACCAAGAAGCAGTTACGGTTTATGCCATTTTAAGTGAAATGGCTATGATTATTATTTTGGATATAGTGCATTTGAATGGGAGTTAGGGCGCGAGCTAAGCGGGTTGATGACCGCGCGCCGCGGGCGTGCTCACACACATCTGCGCGAACTTCTGCCGCAGGTTCTGTCGCAACTCCTGTCTTTTTTCTGTAATGTTTCTTCGAGATCTGAATTCGAGTACCTCTTCTATAGGAATATAACTGGTATCTTGTTCGTCGTCCGATGAACACGTGTCCTGAAAACGTAGTTTCAAGTAAGTAATTAACCTATTTTACACCAGGAATCTAAACAAAAAAACAAAATCTATTGTTTAAGGCGGTTTTGGGCGGTCAATGGGTTAAGAGATCACTCAGATTAAATAATATGTTGAAGTAGAGTACAAGATGAAATTTGTATGTCAAATATGATTTGTTGCTTACCATGAGCATTTCCTGAAGAGATAGTGTAAATCCAGTGCAGGAACCCTTATCATTTTTAGGATCTAAGCAGTCTCCTCTCTCGTGATTGCAAAATCCTTCAGAACACGCCACCTCAGAGCCTTCAGGTGAGCTCATTAACGAGGAGGACCCTGACATTGTCTCACAACAACCACCGTTATTGCCTGACGAGTAACCGCAGTCTTGAGAGTGGTCGTTAGGTGAAAGGTTGCCATTTTTGTTCCTTTTCTTAGAGGATTTATTGGGGGAGCGCCGCTTGGTGTCTTCGTGGCACGAATCACAGCCGTCGCCGCTTGTCTCAAAACACTGGTTGTAATCACGCGGTGAAAGCAGATCCGTTGGCGTGTCCCGTTCTTCCAACAAACAGTCTTCACATTGGCACTTTTCTTCGGTTTCTTCAGAATCAGCTTCCTGAGTAAAAAAGAAACGCATTACTGTAACATATAATAAAAAAAATGATTATTCAATTTTAGCAAAAACACAACTAGGTGGTCTCTGAAACCTTAGTTGGCCCTGGAATCGTGTACAAACGAATCCGACGGACAAGCAATGGAGTGTCCCACCGATCCTCTAGCGTACTCAATATTGTGTTGGGAGCTGTCGCCATAACCCGGAACGCGTTGTTATACTGAATACGCAGATCGCTGTATGCCCGCTGGGTGTAGTTAACGCACAGGCTACATGTATCCAAGGACTGACAGTATGCTTTAAAAAGCGCAACTTTAACAATCCTCATACACTGTGCAAACCTGCGGGTCAACATGTTGCATCGGACAGACAGCGCCCTGCGGTCCCTCTCGGTGTTCACGTTGTCCTTAAGATCCTGAGTGACCCAATGACCCAAGTACTTAAATTCTTTTACCAGGTTTACAGCTATACCATCTAAAGTGAAACTAGGAACACATGTATATCTTTTGTTGTCCGGCCTAAATAACATTATTTTGCTTTTTTATATTGTACCTAAGCTCATGAGTCACTGTATAGGACTTACAAATCCTAAAAACTCTAAGTATACATATATCGAAACTAAATATAATTCTACACACTACAAATACGTAACAAGGGTGATTCATGTAAAAAGAATAGTGAAGATATCTTACAATGGATATTTAAATTAAATTTCATAGTATACAAAACTGATGTGTAAAAATTGCTATTTACATATTTGATAATTTTGTTAAATAAAAATGGCGACATACTGTTCTCAACCAAATAACAGAGTCAATAAAATTTTTTTGGGCTCAGTAAAATACTTGTACAAAAATTTCAATGTCACATAAAAAAACGAAACTCACTTTGCACTTGCTCTCGACCGCTTGCCTCTCTTTCTTTTTGCGTCGCTTCAGTTTCTTCTGTTCCTTCCGCTGTTGCCTGGTGAGTTCCTCCTGTGTGATCTCGTCGTAGAGCAACTGCAGTTTGGAGACGCCGCTCTTCTGTTCCACCGCCGTTTCAAACTTACGGTACAGCGCTTCAACCGCCACCGCGGCCAGAGTCTGACACGTGCCTTCCTCCTCTCGAAGCCGCAAGATATGCGCTGCAACCTCTCGTAAATGCATATTCCTAGGCAGATTAACACCTGTAACAAATGTCCCATTGTTAATAAGAAGATAAACACAATTTTGTAGCACTTATAGCGAGGACAGTAAAACTTAACATATGCCAAAATTTTTTTCATGACAATTTATAATTAATAAATATAAACTATCTTTTTGATTTTGCAAGCATTTAAATCAGAGGTACTTTTCCTCTGAGTTTTAATAGATTTAATCTTTATCAATTGAGTATTTGGTTTAATCAAATTCTTGTTAAGCATGTAAGTGTACTCCTCTTTTTTAAGGATGACAGTGTAATAAAAAGCGTTCTTTTGTGTCTATGTGTGGCCCCATCTCGTCACATAAGCTGCATTCTTTAATTAGTAACCCATTTGGTGTTGCAGTTGAGATGTCGACTGCAACACCAAGGGTTCCGGGTTCGATCCCTGGACAATACATATATTTGTGTGCATGAACATGTCTGTTTGTAATGGTCTGGATGTTTTCTATGTAAAATATGTATATATTACTTATTAAAAATAAAATAAAAAAAATAAAAAAATACAGGCTTCGTGCTTAACTTGGGGCTAGATGGCGCTGTGTGAATGTCAGTGGATATTAATTATTTTATTGATTATTTATTAACTGTGTCTCTCTCTCTCTCTCTTCAACCTATCGCAGTCTACTGCTGGATATAGGTCTCCCCCATTTGGCGCCAGACAACTTTTAACTGGTCTATTTGTCTCCAAAAATAAATATGGCCTTTCAATTGTCTTTACATTTTTAAATAGTTTAGTTACATAAAATGCCCACAATGATTGAAAAGAATAACAAGCTTATAATAAGCAAAGGACTTACTTCTTCTTGTGCAATTTCAAGTGTTTTGGCATGCCGTTCACGGTGGTTGCCCAGAAGTTCAGGTTCTGCTCTGGCTATAAGATGGGCGATATAGTCCGTCTTCGCTTGTAAATGCAAGTGTTTATCTAAAAGACATCTCTTTATTCCCCCGTACAATGCCCCTACATATCCTTTTTCTTTCTGTGGCTCTTTTTCTTCTACTAATAATTGATATGCACGTAAGACCTGTAAGGAAAAATAAAACTTTATTATGTGAAAAACACAGCACCTTTGACTTGGTTAAGTTGTCACACACAATGGTACACTTGGTGGACTAAGTGCTATGTTACCTAGTGTGGGAACCAACACCAGTAATTTTACTACCAGTTATCCATTCCCTGGAAGTTTTCATAGGTGGCCTTTATTTAGTAGTAGAACTTTTTGGTCTCAAATGGTAACAATTAATAAACTAACATATCAAAAAAAAATTAAAAATCACCTGCAACAGTGCAAGATAATAACACTCTGCAAACTTCACTTATACCACATTGATAAGCATGCCATGAAAGATCTTATCAAAGTGATAAATTATATCACACTCATTCTTGAATATACTCATGAGTTTGCTTATCACAATATATGATTGTAAATAATATTTGCCAGGCTATTAAAGCACCTATTGGTAGTTATTTCTAACTTCATTGATGCAATACTGAAATGTTTAATTTATTACTATGATGCATGTCATTTGAAAACACTTAAAATTTAAGTATTAAATATATTTCTTTTTATCTATCCTTAAGCAGCTTCAAGAAGATAATGTCCTTCACAGTCTCTTGTTTTACATAAAATTAGCCTACCTCTATTCTGTTGGTCGCCTCTTACAAGTGAGTATAAAAAGCGGAAATATAACAATCAGAACCTATTGTCAGTGGCGTAGCGAGGTCTAACCTAGGCGCGGGAGAAATGCCTTAGCGAGGCCTTTTGTCAGAATGTTTTACCTAAAGGTGACTTCATTTTTTATGTAATGGGAATTAATCATTTAAGTTGAGACCAACAGAAAACTTATAGGCTTCGTTTTCAGTGTTCAGTCTTTTTATATCATTCATGTCAAGTGAGTTTGAGCAAGGCCCTTTTAGGCGCACGGCCGCGTGTGGTGGCCCACTTTGCCAACGCCTTGCTACGTAGTAGGAATGTTTATTATTTAAATAATGTTTAAAAATGTGCACAAATAATGAAATTAGCGCCTGTCACACAGTTCCATTAGAGGACTAGTGCATTAGCATCTATTGCTTAAGTTTCACATCTCAACAATGTACTACTATACAATAAACAAATTGTAATGTATTGTTGAAGATTATGTATTCCTTTTTTGGTTCAATAAAGATTATTATTATAACTGAACATACCTTAGTTTTACAGTCAGTACAAAAGCGATGTTTCCTTAGGTAATTGTGCAGTGTGTCGTGCAGGGTATTGAAGTGGACTAGGGTAACATGGTCGCGGGCGGAGGCGCGCATCGCGTCCCAGGCGGCGCGCCAGGCCGCGCGCCCGCCCCAGCCCCACGCGCCCCACGCACACGTGCCAGCCCCCCATCCACGGGCCCCGCCCGCCTCCAGCGAGTGCAGAGTACACCGCTGCGACTTCTTCCACCGAGGCTGGCTCAGAATAAGGCACTCTATGCCCGTGCTGTTCAAATAACTAACCCATTGAACGCCGGAAATCCAGACACAATAGAAAATCTATTGTGTTTGGCGCTTTAAGGCGTCATTAAGTGTGGCTCGAAGTGATAACAAGACTTCCCAAAATCCAGAGCATAACAGGGTTATGTTTTATCCAGTGAGGTAACTGGAGACACTCCTTCCCCTATACTTTTTGAGGATTTGCATAGCACTGGTAACTGTTGTAATGAGCATCTATTGGTGGCTACATCACTTACCATCAGGTGATTTACCAAAACATTCAATTAAAAATTAACTCTGAACAAATTACTTATGTACTCCAAATACTTCCTTGAGAGATAACAAGTATTAGCCACCAGATGTTAAATAAGTTTGATCAATATTTGAGGGAATTAAATGAGTCAATATATTTATTTAGTTATCAAAGTCAGCAACTCTTCCGAAATCTATAATTGGGATGTTGCATAGGTTCACAAATAAATTTTTATGAAATGTATATCATCTCAATACCTCAACTAATGTTTTTCTTACTATGATACACTGACATGATAATAACATACCTGTGACCATTTAACAGTGTGGCTAATGACTGGGGATGTACTATTTTGTCTTCTCTAATAGTCATGAGCCCATCTGGTGTTAGTACCAGTGGATCAAGTGTAGGGTGACCTGATTTACATAACTGATAGAATAGACGCTCCACACTAAAACAAAAAAAAACATTTATTACACTGAAAAAAGCATTAAGAAAAAAACTATTCTTTTTTTGTGTACTATAGGGGGCAAACGCGCAGACAGATCACCTGATGGAAAGTGTCTGAAATACTGCCGCCCACATTCGCAGTACCAAAGGAGCTACAAGATGTGTTGCCAGCCTTTTAGTATATAAGAAAAATAAATATACAATTTATTACTTTATAGGGAAAGCTAAAAGAACATGACACAATTCCTGTGTTGACCTAACATGTCCTGCAACTAAAAAATACTTGTAACAACATTTTGCTAGTAAGAAACCAACATTAAATGCAAACATAAAATGAACTGAAATTGATTTTATATAAAATGAACACAAATCTTTGAAATTTTGCAATGACTCAAGTTTTACATTTAATTATAATTGAAGAAAAGTCTAGGTATTAAATGAGATTTATTGCCTTGTGTGGCATAAGCATTTCTTTGAAAATACAAAACATACCATTGTTTATATAAGCCCAAATAACTTTACGGCCTGAATTAAATATTAATCATAATTAAAAATTAAATTATATTCCATAAGAAATATGAAATACTTTACAGTTTAAAAATAATAACTAAGTATTCTCAAATTCAATCCTGTCCCACTAAAGCAGCAAACAGTAAAGAACAGTACAGTTAGGCATATAAATAATAGACAAACCTTCTTCGACAGCCAACACAAGGAATGCTTTGATTTAGAACATTGAATATATCAGAGGCATCTACTCTTAGTGCCGCCTTTAATTCGTCTGTTGTGAGTACTCTATATTTACGCATAAATTCCTCATATTCGCGTCCTTTCACTTGGGGATTGTCACAAATAAGCCCCATTGTGTTTAAATCCATAATCATCTGTAAAAGTCACATAAAATAAAGACAACAAAGGAATAAAATCACAAAAATAAGGTCATACAGCAAAAAACGTCATTACTTTCAGAAGAAATCAATGAATCCGAAATAAACAAGTAATTCTTTTGTACATTCAAAGCAAGAATGGATATCAATATTATCTACTGAAACTTGAAGAGACCTCAGTAAATTACAACGACATTTACTCTACTGATTTATCTACGTTTGAGGTAATGTCAAAGTACATAATCAGAACTTACCGTAAGATTTTCATAAATAGTTAACGGTAACTGTCGTCTTTTCATCACGGGTTCTTTTTCGCTGTTATATATATCAACCAATTTCGCCATTTTTGTGATTAATCACATAAAATCGCCGACAAAATACACAAATATAACAAAATGACGGACAAATTCCTAAGAAATACACGTCGTGTTGCGTCTGACACAAAAGCAATGTTGCCAAAGGACAGAAAATTAACTTCATTAAAAAAAAATCTAATGTATTTTTTTTAATAATGTGTTATTTATTTTTAGAGAACTTAACTTAGATTTCTAAGTAATTTGGGATCAACGGTAGGTTTTATATAGGATTCTCAATCAACGGTATAGAATAGTTTATTAGGTCTAATTGCTCGGATTTGAATACTCTGATAGTATATTATACCCATAGATATATAGACTAAAGGTTCTTTAGTCTATATATCTATGATTATAGCCAATACTTGACCTAATGTGTTTGAATTTCCAATTAAGTCCTACCTAGAAAGTGTTCAACGGTGGAAAGTGGAAAGAGGAATCTTATTCTTCGATGTCGCAAAAGCGTTCGACAAAGTCTGGCACGAAGGTTTGATATACAAGTTATACAAACTAAACGTGCCCGACCGTCTAATACGCATAGTGCGCGAATTTTTATCAAATCGCACGTTCCGATATCGTATGGAGGGCACTCTATCCCCTCCCCACCCCCTGCGGGCAGGCGTACCACAGGGCTCGGTGTTATCCCCACTCCTATTCACGCTATACACTAGCGACCTCCCGGAGTTCCGTCCCTCCCCGCTCAGGACGAACAACGCGTTGTTTGCCGACGATACAGCCATTTACTGTTCTTCAAGGCGCGCGGGCCCCATAGTAAGGACCCTCCAAAAGTCCGCCAACACGCTAGGTGATTGGTTTAGGAAATGGAGGGTCGAGGTCAATCCGGACAAGAGCGCGGCGGTCCTCTTTCAGAAGAAAGGCGCGCCGTCCGGTCGATCCCTCCCACGTCAGGTAACGCTATTCGGGCGTTCTATTCCGTGGGAAAAGAACACCCGATACCTAGGCGTCACTCTCGATAGTGGTCTAACCTTTGGGCCGCACATCAGAACAGTGCGCAACCGGGCTGCATTCGCACTCGGGCGCCTCCATTGCCTACTAAACACGCGTAGTAAATTATCCCTTAGTAATAAGGGATAATTTACTACGCGTTTACACTGCGTGCATCAGGCCCATAACGACGTATGCCGGTGTGGTTTTCGCACACGCTGCGTCCAAACACGTCCATAGGCTACAAGTCATTCAGAACAAGTTCATGCGTAAAGCCACGGGAGCGCCGTTTTTCTTACGCAACTTGAACCTTCATTTAGACTTAGGGCTGCCTACTATTTTGCAGTACCTAAAGTTGGCGTCCAAACGCTTCTTCGACTCGGCAATAGCGCATTCAAACCCGCTCATTGTCTCCTCTGCTGATTATTCTACAACAGCAGCTAATAATAATAACATTTCAACTCGCGCGCGTAAACGTCGGCGTCCACGGGACGTGCTAGACGATCCGGACGATCCTACCACGGTCGCCGCCGCATCGGCGGCCGAAATAGCTAAAACACTAAGATTACACTCCACAAATCGACAACCGAGATTCCGCCCCCGCCGGCGGGGGCCATCGTCGCGTGTCCCTGTAGGTTCGCACAGTCCCTATTCGCGTAACCGGCATGTGCCGGGCCGCTTTTCTCCCCAAACATATGTTAGGCTACCAAGCCCCCCCGCAACGCCCTAAGGCGAGGTTCGAGTCCCGTTCGGGGACGCCCTTAGGCTCGTTGTGTAAAATTTAAGGCTGAGAGCCATCTGCGCTCGCCACTTGCCCGGTGAAGCTGTAAAGGCCATCTGCGGCCAACAGCAGTAGTCAATTCGGAAAAAAAAGAGGAATCTTATTCCTCCGAGTGAAGGGAGGACTTATACTTCTTAGCCTCGGAGGAACTAGACTTATTCTTCTGAGTTCTTGGCAAGAAAATGAAGTAACATGTCGTCGGTTTTTTTACTAATTTAAATTAATGTTTATTAATGGTGGATCAATAGCTATTACTATGATGCATCATCAACATAGTCATCACTCATTTCATCATTATCAAAAAACAAAAAATCGAATCATGAGGCAGTGTAGTGTATGATCATAGCCCGTTCCAAAAGTTCTTGAACGAAGGTGGGTGGAGTGGATGACATTTTTTTGACAACTGACAACACGTGAAGACGAATAATACGATTATTGTACTTATTTTGTGATAATCTTACAGTGGATAATACTCTCAAATCTCAATATCCTTGAGTCGGCTTTAGTAAATAAAACCTATCTCTCTCTAAATTGCTCTATATAGTTTGTAGAAGTAAAAATTGAAAATTAATAATTACACTCTCATCACTAAGTTTCTGTCGTAATATTGTGTTAAAATAATTATTATTTATTGTATGTTTGTTCTATTTACGACGAAAACATCATGGCTAAAATATTTACCCCTACAAATCAAATTCGTCTTACTAACGTAGCAATAGTAAGGTTAAAGAAGGGTGGCAAGCGATTTGAAATTGCTTGTTATAAGAATAAAGTATTATCTTGGCGTAATAAGTTGTAAGTAAAAGAAATGTAATCTAACTGGTAGGAAATTGTGTGAATTATAATAATTTGTGCGTTTACATTATAGGGAAAAAGATATAGATGAAGTTTTACAAACCCATACTGTCTTACTAATGTGTCAAAAGGGCAAGTTGCAAAAAAGGAAGATTTGGTAAAGATATTTGGAAAAGAAGATCAGACAGAAATATGTAAAGATATTTTAGAAAAGGGAGAATTACAAGTTTCTGATAAAGAGAGGCTTTCTCAAATAGATTCTTTATTCAAAGATATTGCAACTACTGTAGCTGATAAATGTGTTAACCCTGAAACCAAACGCCCATACCCAGTGTCTATTATTGAAAAGGCAATGAAGGATATTCATTTTTCAGTTAATGTCAACAGAAATGCAAAGCAACAAGCACTTGATGTTATTCAATTACTGAAGAAAGAAATACCTCTTGAAAGGGCTCAAATGAGGGTGAGAATTATCCTTTCAGGAAAAGATGCTAGAAAAACCAAAGAAAAAGTTGTCAAACTGGCAATGAGTGTGGAAGAAGAAAATTGGGATTCCGGCACTGCAAATATAATTTGCTTGATTGATCCAGGAAACTTTAGGCCTTTAGATGAAATGATAAGGATGGAAACAAAGGGGACTGGACAATTTGAACTCCTGAATCTGAAAGAAATGGTGGAAGGAGAACAAATATTGTGAATTCTTTTTCTAGCTGTCAACTCTTTGATAAATTATTTATACTATTCAATGTTTACTTTACATTATGATAGTTATCCTGCTTTTTCATTTTTCTAAATTTAATTTGTATGAGAAGCAATATTATCTTGATACTGATATGAACAAACATGAAATCATCATAATATTTCACAACATTAATACAAACTTCAGTCAAGGAGAAATAATTCTGATTAGTGCTGTAACATATACTACTATATGTTACCATATATATGATCTCATGCATTCTGACCTTTGAAAAGACTGCTTTCTATTGGTAAGTCAAAATAATGAGATCATAACAAATATTATAGACCGCATAAATTATGAAGGATAATAAGTTTAAATAATGATATCATGGTTAGTAAAATACTGTTTTATATTTAAAAATATTCAAATTTAAGGACCTATTATCCCTATATCACTATCGTCACTTAAACTTGCATCACTGGAACTTGAGGACAATGATGATGATGACAAAGATTCATCATTAAGGTTAATTACAACTTTATCCATTTTATCATCAAGAGCTTCTTCAATCAACATAAATCCATCCTTACATTGAATAGCATGCTCAATATCTCTCTGCCACTCTTCCCCACCTGTTGATAAAAAAAAACATTTAGAAAGTGTTGCACTTCAGATATATTCATGGCAACATTGTTTTTGCTTATGTATTATTTTATTTGTGACCAGATATTCTTTATTGGATTAAAGTTAGGATTGGAAATCTTAACACCATATGGCTATGAGCTTTCATGATGGTTTCCAGTGATTAATTTTGGGAGTGGTGTTTATGGCGTTTAATTAATTTGTAGAGTTCTGGTTTATATGATTTGCTGTCAAAGTGTATATTATTGCTGATTAGCTATTCTTGCATTGTTTTTATTGTGGAATTTGAATTGGGTAGTCTATCTTCTAATGTTCTGTGGTATAAGACATTGTCTATAATGAATACAGAATTTTGTTGAAGGATTGGGATTAACTTTTCTAGCAACCATTTCTCAAAATTTTCTTTGCATATCTTGCTGTGGCACGCTCCAGATGTCTCAGGCGATTCATAGACCAACAGAGCATTTGGTATGTAACCACTAGCACATCTAGCATGCATTATAATTAACCTTTTTTGATGCCTTTGCACTGTTCACCAAACTATGTTTTTTTCTTTAATATTGGTAAAATGACCAAAAGTCTCGTCGCCATACACAATTGGTCTCCCTTTATGACGGTATGTTTTTAATTTTCGTAAAAATAGCATCCTAAAGAGCCTGACTTCATCCTTTTCCACCAGCAACTTTCGTTTAGTCTTAGTTTTTCTAAACTTAAAACCCATCTCTTCCAAAATTCTGCGCAGTGTTTCTCTTTTTAGTTTTTCCAGAAGTGACTTAATTGTAACTTCCTGATTCTCAACCACATGAAAGTCATATATTTTTTTGCGTGTTTCTTGGTATGCAATATCATCCAATTCCTGACGGTGAATTTTTTTGGATTTACCTTTATTCGGGGTTTTAAATGAAGTGCCTCCAGTGATCATAAGTTTAACTTTTTTCTTAAGTGTCCTCGCTACTGTCCTTCTAGAAATTCCAGTCGCCTCCGCCGTACGTTCTACGACTTTTAAGTAACGATATTTCGCAAAAACTTTATTTTTGGCTTCTTGGGCTTCTTTCATCATAAACTCGTGCACATTAGTCACTATCTCCCGGGATTGACCTTCAAGTGGTCGTCCTCTTTTTATTATAGAACTCATTTTCAAACTCTAGTTAGGGAGCGTTCAAGTAATATTTAACGCAATTTGGGGAAAGGGGGGGTCTCGTAAAACGTTACGATGCGTTACAGGGGCGGAGGGGGTCTTTCTTGCAACATGTTACGTAACATTGTTTTTTTTTTAATTAATAAATTAGGGAATTAAAACTCCAAAATTGGCAACCCATTTCATTTACGTTTTACGGGGAATCCCTTGATTGCATTAGTCTGGTCGTCTCGTTGTTTTTGATTTGTTGTCGCAAGTTGGCAAACCTTTATGTTTATATTTCATGGGGAATCCCAAGATTGTATTGTCAATAAAATCTGTAACATACTTTTTTGCGACTTTAGGGTAAAAATTGTCACTTGAGTGTTACGTAACGTTTAGAGAGTGGGAGGGGGAGTACAGAAAAACGTTACGGTGCGTTACAAGGAGAGGAGGGGGGGGGGGGTCAAAAATCTTCAAAAATTGCGTTACGTAATACTTGAACGCTCCCTTAACCACTTTACCTATATGGGTACTGTTGTCTATAGTGCGTATATACTCTAGGAAGTACGGCATTTAACTAACATGTAACACAGCTCGGTGACAAGCACACAGGGAGAAGTCTCGCCATAAGCGAAATAATGTTGAGGTAGGTACTAGTTTAGAGCTCTTCCCGGGTTTCTAAAATTCGTCTTCACTGGTACACCGGTATGCATTATCAACAGGGTTCTACTTGACATAATGTATTAAGCTTGCTCATGGTGCACCCAGTGTGGCCACCTCTGTTTTAGAAAAAGGACTTTTTGAGAAGTAAAAAAGGGCTAGATTGACCATCAAAAGATTTTCTGTTCTAAAAATGCTGAAATAATCATGTCATGAAGCCGTTTTTTTGAAGCGTCTAAATCTAATAAAAGGGTCATCATGACTGGTGAAATAGCTAAAAGTGCTTGATAGCATGTCGAAAACTTCATAATTTGGTAATATTTTCAAGACAGTGAAAAAGAGCTAGACTGCTCTTTCGAGCTAAATCGTTAAAAAAGGAGTTCACCTATACTAAGAAGTGCTAGATCTAGCTACAAAAGGGCTAAGGTAGCAACACTGCATTCACCAATTCCACTCCACGCCAATTCACAGACGATATAGTGTGTTGCCAGTTATAACATACGGAAGCGAAACGTGGTCGCTTAACGGGCCTCCTACAAGTCCTAAATAGGCTCAGCGTGCTATGGAGAGGGATCTATGTAAGGTGTTTCCCTACGCGACAAGATCCAAAACTAGGATATTAGTGTAAGAACCGACATGGCCCACATAAAGATAAGCAGGCAGTGAGCAGGGTACATAGTGCGTAGAACCGATAGCCGATGGGGCGGCGTTAACGAACTGGAAATGAAACGTAGGCCAACTTCCAACCAGATGCACGGATAACCTAAATAAGGTAGTGAGTAGCAGATGGGTATTAATTTTTAGGGATCGGTTCTCGTGGAAATCATTAGGGGAGCAGCCTTCGTTCAGCAGTCGACATATTAGGCTGCCATGATTACAGCCTGATGATTACATGGCGATGATGATCAGTGTTGCCGCTTAGGCTTGGGCAAAACTTATCTATATATCAGAATAACGATATTTTTTTCTAAAATAATGCATAAATAACGTCAATATTTTTATTTGAATATAACCATGTTTGATATTTATTTCAGTATGCGAAATATGAACTTTTTACGGTACTTTATTGAAATATCAAAGCATAATATCTACTAATAATAAATAATAATTAATATCCAATGACATTCACACAGCGCCATCTAGCCCAAAGTTAAGCGTTAAGCCTGTATTATGGGTACTAAACAACGGATAAACATACATACATACATTTTTTTTTGTAAATACATATTATACATAGAAAACACCCAGACCATTACAAACAGACATGTTCATGCACACAAATGTTTGTACTGCCCGGGGATCGAACCCGGAACCCTTGGTGTTGCGGCCGACCTCAACCGCAACACCAAATGGGTCGTCCATACTGATAATCTAGAAATGATTGTTTTTCATCACCTAACATCAAAATGAAAGTAGTGAGCAAAAAGGAAAGGTTATATTTTAACTCATCACAGTGTGAATAGAAACTGGTTGGAAAATGCTGCCCTGAGGATTTCCAAATGGAACTGCCCTGTGCAGTCCTCATCCATGGCACTTACACTACACTCTAAAGATGAACCAGGAACAAAGAAGAAATAATAATAATTTTCTTTGTTTTAAAAATCATTATTTTATTTATATCATAATTTTGTAAGTTTGTATGTTTTTGTGACTGTAATAAATAAATCAATATTAAACATGGTGTATTTTCAATGCATACAAGAATTTTACATTTTTTTATTATTGCTGATAATAAAAAATGTGATCAGGTGTCAAAGGCATTAATTATTCTGTTTCAGCATTCAAAAATATGGTGTATGAGCATCTCTATTCACAAAGTTTTTAAAGTTATTAACATGATTCCTATCTTACAATAAAGAGTTATTGACAACTTTGTTATTGTATTTGTATTAGGTAGATAAATATGTTTGTTTTTCATACAAGCAGATGAAGAATAACAAGTATATTCTAACATCATAGACGTCTTCACCGCATCGAAAAATAGTTTGAGAAATAATTCATTCGTCTTCACAGCTCGAAATCTCTTTTTTCCCGGTTTTGTGTCAGTCATTAATTTAACAGAAACACAATGCGTTAATGTATGAAAAGTAGGTAGCATTTTAATCTCTGGCCTATTTACCGCCGTGATTCCAGACACAATAGAAAATCAATTGTCTGTGAATATAAGCAACTGCGCCGGTGAACGGGTAAATATAAAATAACAACATACTAAAATGTATTTGTTTCTCTAATGTTCAAAATATTAAACTTATCTTATTTAAACATAGATATTTTTAAATACTTTTCTCAGTACTGGTATCATTCCGTCTGGCGACAGAGGCGCAACGTCTGCGGGACTTTTTTCGTGAACATTTGCCTACAACTGTTTTTTTTGGCGGTTCGTTAATAATGCACAGGTGGCGTTTCATCATTTTATTGATTATTTTAAAATCGTTATATCTAAATATTTGAGAGAAATGTCTTATCATAATTTATTATGGCTAATAGATATAAGTAGAATAGATAAAAAGTCTCTCATGTTATTGTGGGTACCTATGGACCAAACGATAAAATTCTTAAAAAACGACATTAACAGAACCTTAGGGTATCAATAATAGTATAGAGCACGCGAACGAAGTGTGAACAGTAGGCACGGGTGAGAACAACACGAAATTCCCGCCGCAAGCGCTTGTAGTCATGGTTGAGAGCTATCAGTGTTCGTTTCTCTGGAGATATTTTTCATTTTTACGCTTTAAAATGGTCGAGTGTGCAATTCAATCGTCCAAAAACGTTAATAGGAAATAAATAAAATTAAAATCCGGTATTATTTTTCATCGGCAAGTCGATTTTCATTCATAATTTTTAATTATTACAAATACGAATCCTGGGTCTCCGCGGGGGAAGCAAGCAGACGCGAGAGGCGGGCACGCACAGACCTTCCCGCGCACCCCTCCCTCTGCCCGAACCCGTAGTGATGTTACGCGAGAAACACTAGAGTCGATATTAATATATTTTTTAATATGGACAAGGATACTAAATGTTTATTTACTTGAGTTTATCTTATTATATTTTAAGAACAACTGCGCTTGCGACGCACAAATGTCCAACCCTATTTTACATGTATCCATCAATGTAGTAGCTATAGTTCACCTGCATACGCTGCGCATTGAGTACCTTGTACGATATGCGCTCTCTATACCTAGTTATATATACTCTAAGAACAGAACTTAAACAAAGGAATAACACAAAACAAATACAAGGCAGATTATTTTCTCTGTCTACGAGGCAGACGCACATTTGCACTTGAATGGCGTGATTACTAGTTTGATTACTCCGATGATATTCTATGAAGAAGTTCTTATCCATGACATTGAATAAAAACATTTAGAATTAGTCTAATCCTAAATGTTTTTTTTTCCAATGTTGTTATTAGTTGTTCTAATCCGATTAGAACAACTAACACCTTTATAAATAATCATAGTAATTAATTGATTACACTCTCGGAGGAATCAGACACTTGAAATACGTAGCATGGTGGAAATAATGCTAATTTTGGCAAGTCAAAATAAATACTAATTCGCATACTATATGAGTTTTCTTTTGTTTGTACATTATTTTAGCTTTATCAATAAATATATCTAACCGTAATATTAAATAAAAATACACTAATATTAAAAACCGGTATTCTACCGAAAGGTGTAACGAAACGTTGAAGTGAATGTACTCATCAAAATGACAAATTAAAAAAAAGCTTTATTTTTCTTATATTGGTACGAGATTTTATTGATTGTTTTCTTTCATAAAAGATTTTCGGCCAGACGGCGACTGAAATTGCAAGTTTCTGTGATATATTTATTTTCAATAATTAACTATTCTTATCAACAAATTAAATGAGCAGGGAAATCGAGTTATGTCTATAAGTAATGGAAGGTACAGAACTGGGTGGCGACCAGCAATTCTGTTTGAGATGGAACAATTTTCAAGCAAATATAACTTCTCAATTCGAGGCACTGCGCGATGATGAGGACTTCGTGGACGTCACCCTGGCATGCGAAGGTCACAGGCTGGAGGCCCACAAAGTGGTTCTCTCGGCTTGTAGTCCTTATTTCAAGGAATTATTCAAAGTAAGTGTATCTTTCACTCCCCACACTTTGATGTGTCACCATTACAATGACTCTAGTGAAAGTTGTTATGTATAAAACACTTGATCTACTTACAAATGCCATGTCTCGCGTTCCGGTTAAGTACTCGTGATTTCATTTATTTGTACCTACTTTATAATTCTGTTTTACAATTTCTAATTAATTCATTATCATTGCCTCTATATATTACATGTGTCTTGTGTGGAGATATTATTACATTCCTGACACTGTGACCATTGCATTCCTTACTAATGAATTTGTCTAGCCAATATCTAATTAATGGATTTTCAATATTTTATTCAAGTATTTAATGTTGCTGGAGCATGAAATGGTTGCTATCACCCTGAAATCTGTGTATAATTGGTGGATATTTCACATCATTTTAATTAATCAGAATAACTTAGTAATTGGTCAAGAGTGAAATACCTTCTCAAAATGAAAGTAGCGTCTTGCAACACCAACTTTAAGAGTATGTTTGTCTGATTTCTGATGTTTCATTTGTATTTTGTACTTAATTTTTAATATTTAATTTTGCTGTGTGGGAGAAAGTCCTTATCAAATCATATAATAATCATAAATACAGATACACAAACAATTATGCTGCTATGGTTTTATAAATTTTGCACTTCCAGCATAAATAGTAAATAACAGTTCTATAGGAAAGCTTAAAATATTACATAAAATAAGGCATTTCAGTATGCAAGATGCACTTAAATATTATGTAGATAAAGTTTATACAGTTAAGCCAACTTTATTTTGTGAGTATTCAGAAATGAAACCACATTAAAAATAACAATTAAAAAATTTCTCATTTTACATTAAACAAATGTGACTTTTTGATAACTGTGATAAATATATTTAAGAAATGGTTTGTGAAATCTCAACAAGTAGCTATTAGCCTAATCACTATGACTGTGTAATTGTATTAGTTAACTGGTCCCATTAGTTTTATGTTAGGTGAAATTTAAATACATTATAATGAATAGAAACAAAATGCCGTGTTTAAAGTAGATTGAATGAATGACATTTCTTTTATGTAAAGGTTTCTTTTGAAACTATTTATTCTTATTCAAAATATATATTATAAATATTGACTATTGTTTACTTAAACCACTGTCATGAATTGTTTAGATGAATAAATCTCTGTCATAAAAAGCTCAATCCAATAAAATCTGTACAAGATCTTCCATTAAATAATAATGTTTCCTATCATGCCTTTTAGATGCTAGAGTGTAATTGATAAAGTTGAACATTTCCACTTTGATTTGCATAGGATCAGAGTTTCTCATTAAAACCAATAACTTGGTTGTATTATCATTTATAGGAATGTCTATATGAATCCTTAACACTTATTTTGATGAATGATTTATAATTTAAATATACCGAAGTTATAAATTTATTTAGTAATTATTGTTGTGTCATTTGTTACTTATTGTCATTACATGACAACATAATCATGTGATGTGATGACCAGTCTGTAAAAATTATGATACTGATTGATGGTCTGTATTTGCTAAGTTAGTGTGATTGTTTCCAGAACAATCCATGCCCTCACCCCATAATATTTATGCGCGACTGCGAAGTGTCGCACGTGCGTGCGCTTCTGCAGTTCATGTACGTGGGGCAGGTGAACATCGCGCAGGCACAGTTGAGCGCGTTCCTGCGAACGGCGGACGCGCTTCAAATACGTGGCCTCACTGACTGCTCACAACACAACGACAAAGTAAGATGTCGATAGAATTTGTCAAACCACTGAAAACATGCTGTATTTACCTTTATTTGTTTGAACAAGATGTAATTATTGCTTGTACAATGATTTATTTGATGCTAAAACATTAAACATAACTGCTGTAATCCTGTCTGTTAAAAGTTTAACGATCTAGACTTCTGTAATATGTAGATAAATTTAAGTTGCGTCTGACAACCATTATCACATTTGTATAATTGTTTTATTTCCAGAAAGTAAACCGTAAATCTCCTCCTTCCCAACTACGTAATTTGCTCAGCGCCAAGCCGTCACATTCTACCTCCTCCTCCAAAGCCGCAAGCCAAAATGCTGAATCGACCGCCGTCGAAGAGCAAGACAAGACGAGCACGAGTCGCCGCTCCACACTCAATTCTCCCGATGTTGCCAGAAATAATCTCAACGAAGAAGCTTCAATTCAAACTTCTAGTCAAATGAGGCCTAATAATGATGACTATAGCGAAACGTGCAACTACCCTTCGTTAAGGGTGAAAACTGATCTCGAAGCTACTGAAGTAAAAAATGAGGAGACCGATATCCTTATGGACCCCGGCGACGGGGATAGGCCGGACAAGTGTCAGGAATTTAACGCATCAGATCTTTTGGAACCAAAAATGGAAGTTTTGGAACAAGAAGTGAGCGACGAAGAGCGCTCTAACTTTCCGCCGATGTATTACGAGAACAACGCACTGGCTAATCCCTTCGCTGCTCTGCAAGGTTTGTATTTTATTAGATGTCGCTTTATCTGTATCCTGGTTTGTCTTTGACGTGTGCCTTCTGTGTTGGCAGGCAACGTGGACCTCATGGGCGGCATCAACACGGAGGACAACGCCGAAGGTGAATATAGCTTTTGACTTTTTTCCACATATCACGTCATTATCACACGCACACGTCGACTCGGACAGCCGCGCCCCCGGCGAACCTTATTAGAGATAATTATTCGGTCGTAGAAGAGAGCGCGCGCGGTTTTTTTATTGTACATAAGATGGTGGCTAGGCGCGCGGGTGTCGTGACGACGCGGCCCCACCGCGGCCGCACTCGTGCCGTCGCTCGCATACACCCGCCTCCGCGGCTGAGACGCCCCGCCCTCTGACGGTGCCGGCGATGTACCTGTTTCAAATGCTATAACGGCTCTACAATGCAAATTATAGTTACTGACAATGGCAACATATAGTCTTGATTTCATAATAGATAGAATTAGTTGGGTTTAAGTAAGAGACTACACCCTGGTGACGGTGTATACGAGCTGCTTTGCGGCCTCTAAATTGTTATGATAACCGAGTTGGTTAGATTTTGCAGTGAATTGGTAATATGAATTGTCTTAGTATTGATATAATTATGACAATGAAGTCATGTATCTCTGTAACTACACGTTGTTGTCATTATTGATGTTTAATTCATATTGACGATAAAATTATTAAAGAGTGTGTACTGAATAATGTACTATATGACACTCGTATAGTTAAAATTATATGGGTATGTGACAAGTACCCTTAAGTATTGTCTTGATTCGTGCTAAGAAACAATGTAATGTAAATGTAAAGGTAGTGGTATAGCTTTACTAATTTGCAATAAGTTGGCCGCAGATGGCTATCAGCCTTAAAAAGTTACACAAGGTGCCCAAGGGCGTCCTATGGCGGGTCTGGAAGCCCGGCTTAGGGTGTGTCGCGCGTGTGTCTGAGTAACAAGTAGCGGTATAGCATTTGAAGTGGGTGGGTGCGTGCGTGGTATAGCGGGCGGCGCATGGTGGCGGTGCGGCAGTGCGAACGGTGGTGTTGTTGGCAGCGGGCGGTCCGTCGGGCGGCGCGGGCGGTTGCGGCGTGCAGTGCGCGGTGTGCGGGCGGCGGTACAGCAACGCGTCCAACCTGCGCCAGCACGTGCGGCTGATCCACGAGGCGCAGCCGGTCGCGTGCGCCACGTGCGGCCGCAGCTTCAAGACGCCGCTGTACCTGCGCCGGCACATGCTGGCGCAGCACCCCGCACGGCAACGCAAGCCGCCGCCGCCGCCGCTGCCCGCGCTGCGGCCCGCACAGCGATACCAACACTAGCACCGCGCTCTCTTTACATGCGACTCTAGGGTTGCCAACTATGTGCCACAATTGATGTTGTGATCACAATATGTCTGCCTGAACATGACACTAGGACTGTTAATTTCGTATATCCCCTCGAGGTGTCAGGAGTCTGATAACAGACAAGGGATTGTATAGCAAAGAAAGCTTTTTGAAATATTATTAGAGGGGTGCATTATACATGAATTCTAGAGAGTAAAACAGAACTTCAATTGAGTCACAAATTAAATCTTTTTTTTGTGTACCGCGAAACGAAACGCTAATGCAATTTAAACATTGAATGATACTTCTATCTAAATAGCTAAGCCAACTTTAATTAAATTTCAACCCAAAATATTATCTCCATTGGGTTGGTAGTCTTGATTCACGGTATCAACAGTTATTCCTGATTTAATAAAACAAATATCGCCTGCATAGCTTGATGTTGTCCTATCCTAATGCAGCTTTATTAACATAATATCTGATGACAAGGGGCTCGAGTTCAACGCGTTCATTTTTTTTTATAAAATTTAAGTAAATATGCCTTGAAACGGAAAGACGAGACCATAATAATTAAGATTCTTGTAGTTGATCTAATTGTTCATTTTTATTTACCTTTTTAATAAAACTGTGTAATGTCTCGTAAGGCAGACATAGACGATCAAAACAAAGTCTTGTTGCTAAACATAAATCCCATTAGGGAATTTACTTTCCTCATAATCCGTATAAGCAAATCCATATCTATAGTTAATAATGCAAAATAGCTGGCAACCCTATGACACCTTTCGGGAGACGCGTCGTTGTCGCACGATCGCTGGATGCATTCGAGCGTTAAAAGACTTTTAGTTTAGGCTTACGTTTTTTTTCGAATGACATACAGATTTTTTAAATGTACATTATAAAGATGTTTAAAATGTCTCTGCATCTCCCGTTGGTGTCGTTCTCGAAGATGTGGCTTATAACGTTGTAACGAAGACTGTCAATAAATATATTATCTAGTCTGTGATCGGAGTGTCGCCGGGGGCCTATCTGCCGTCACACCTCTCCGCTTATTGCGTGCCTTTCGATAAATATACCGAGTGCCAGATATTTATATGTCACTTTAACGAGGTCCCATTTGTCCAATTCATAGTTATAATATGAAGTCTACTGTAAATATGTACACTTGATACATTTTTCCGTGATAGAAATAAAATATGCTTAGTTGAAAGGTGATCTTGCAAGAGGATTTTACTGTTAATGCTTAGAGAATCTATTACAGTTTAAGAAAATGTTCCTACAAACAAAACATGGTTAGGCATGGTTATGCCATTTAAGTTTAAAGGGAAACAATACTAGAACACAATAACATGGTATGGTAAATCCATGTTACAGTCACATTAATGAGAATCAACGCTTAGTCACGTCCTTTTGTAAGGGTTTTCGTTGCATGACTAATCGAACCTCGTTAAAGGGAAGACAAGCTACCTTCCTTTTTGACAATAGACTGATTGTTGTTAAGCATTTGTTGCGACCGGTGCTGATTTTACATAACATAGGTTATTTACTGGTTACATACATAGTACTATACTTACATACATTATACATTATCCACAATCGCCGGGCGCTTTCCGCCGCGTTCTAAGACGTAAATAAACTGTATTTTCATAGTAGAGTGTAATTGTTTTGTACCGTAAGCGCGGCGGACGGGGGCCGGCGCCCGTTTTATTTGTCGAACGCGCGAACTTATGTAATTTCACATAAATACATAAATTCGTGTCCAAACAACAATAGTCAATATTTTTATACACAATAGTTTTATCTTTACACAATGTTATATTGTTGAGTGATTGGACGGCTCCCGGTTAATAGTTTGTACAAACTCAGATGTAATGATTGAATATTAAATGTCTTCAAATCGTATATTTAATAATATTAATTAATTATTGAAACATAATATTAGTTATTTAACGTGGATTCACTAGCAATTTTTGTTAATTAGACAAGTTTACTTGCCATAATGTATGGAACCCAGGTGTCGATTCTGTGTAGGTACGTTACACGAGGACTGGGTAGATTCCTTCGTACTTTTTTATATTGTACCTATGCTTTGTACGTTATTTTGAATATCGATCACTGTTTAATTATCTTTTTTGAATGATTTACAAATTCGAATGCCATAAGAAAATATCACATCTAGTCATTTTAAAACAAAAATACTTAGAGAGGACACGTTATTGAAAGTATGATTAGGGTTGTGAATTACAATATTAGTTTATCATTTGGAAAATTAATTGTAAACGGTCTGAATAATGTGTGATCTCAAGTGTGTATCCGTGATCTCTAAAATGAAACAACGCATTTATTTTGATCTGTGTTAGTTTTAACATTATGGTTGGAAGTTGATTGCAATAATAATTACTCTTAAAATAATCGCTTGTACGTATTAGTAATTGTAATTTGAAAAGCACTTTGGACTTTCCTTAAAACTAAATTAGTCCCATTGATAAGTTAAGGCGCAGCTTTTATTATCTTATTAAAGAAAAGAAATGTAATAAAACTGTATAGACAAAGTACTATCGTGACATTTCTGAATTAAATTTAAGGAAATTATGACTTAGAAATTTTATCATTATATGATAGTACCTAATGTTTATGAAGATGTACCTAATTATTAACAAAAAACGCAACCTCATCCTCCCATGGTTACTACGAATTAAAAAGGTGTTCTTGTAGACAGGTATCCCATTTCATTATAGGTAATCTGGCAAGATTTCCTGTTTCAAAGCCATATAATTATAAAAAAAATATACATTAATGAATATTTTGGATTTTACTATGCTTAAATGTTGCCAAGTAAGAATATCCATCCTAGTTGTTGCGTTTCTGTTACTGATCTTAATATTATAATAATTCTATGAAGTAATTTTTATGTTTACTCTTACAAGCCCGATGTTATCTTTAGTACAACACAAATTATCAACCAATAAGATTATACTACTTATCGGCGGCTTTAATTTTAAAATCCATGTGTCCATAACATACAATTAATTTCGTATTTATTAAAATATCTTGCGTAAAGTTGGTTTTCGCAAGTATTTAGAAGTTTCAATGTATGTACATAACATAACTCAGTGTAATTTTTACTAATATAAAAATAAAGTATTACGAAAATTATGATTTTTAGTTAAAATCTGACAATTGTATTCATTGATTATAAACATTATTTTGGGTCGGTGCAGATTTTAAGGTAATTTATTATCTCATGCATGATACTAATATTTTTAATTAGCTCATCTGATCGATAGCCTTATCTAACTCATTTCAACAGATGCCTACAAAGTTAAATAATCTAGATATATTTTAAAATATATTATATCTAGTATTTCAAAAATATATCAAGGAAATTCTAAACATTTATTTAATTAATGAATCATATGTATATATACGTTCGTAAGTTCTTTTAATCTGCAAAGAGTCTTTAAATTATTTCATGAGAAACGATAAGCAATTATTGGCACTAACATAATTATTATTTATGTCACAACGTGTTTATCATAATAAATAAGTATTATGGTGGAGTTGTTAACATAAAACAAACCTTTTATTTGATAGTGACGTCAACATTTTAATTGAGCAGTTATTAATTAAAATCATATCGTGTTTCCTATCGGTAATAAAAGAAATCGCTAGTTGAAATTTAAAATATTTGCTAATTACGATCTTGTCAAATGAATTTTCATATGATAGACTTTATGTCTACATACGATATCTGTTTTACACATACACATTTAAGTCATCTAAAACGATAACCCTTGTAACCCGGCACATTTTTAAAACATGAACTATCTATTGTTACGTCAAACGAAGCCAACTGCAAAAATGCAATAAAAATTACTACAGCTTGGTATGTGCCTGTCGCTTAGATTAAAAACAAGGTTACGCACTAAGAAACACTGTAACCTTACTGATCCGTTTTGCAGATTAAAGGACACTAAGTACTTTTTGGAAAAAAATGACCTGTTTTAGGTTTTTTTATTTATTATCATTAACGATTTTTCATGGCGTGGGTTAGTAGGGCGATGGACGGTCGACGCAACCGGCCCGTGCCAGACGCGTGTGGCTTGAACAGCATCGCAGAGCGCTGCCCTTCGTGCTGAAGCGGGAGAACGAACGAGGCGCCGCCGCACCGAGGCTGGTCAGTATTTCACAGCTCTATTACTACCATCTATTTAAAAAAATAATAATATACTCACTATTTTTTCGGCTCGCTCGCGTAGAACATGTTATCCTACATAAATATTTGATGTAACAAGTTATTGTAAATATAAAGTAAATGTATATGAATTTGGTAAGTAATTTTTCAGTTATTTCACCAAATTCAACAAAGAATTATAAATTAAATGCATTATTCTGATCTTGAAACATGTATTACTGTAAACTTTCATCCTCTCTATTCGGTTCAGTAGTTTGTAAGTAGAAGAAACATAACTCACTATCATCACAGTATTGTAGTAAGTAAATTTTATTTGAAAAATAGCTCTATTGCTGATCTGCCGTACACTTTTTTTAACAGATCGGTGGCGTTGACTCCACAGTAAAGCCAGCTTTAAAAGTCCGTGTATATCACCTGTTTCTTTCGTATGCATTATGTGAGACTACTATGGTGTCAAGTCGTAAGTTTGTGTAAAAAGCCTCACTCTGTTAACAAAAACTGTTGTTCAACTGTTAACAGTTTTACAGTACCCTTCACTACTATCTAGACTATATGTAAAAGGATGCTTGCGTGTTATTTTTAATTCTTTCACTTTATATATACATTACGTCACACTTAGCTTATCCCAGTTTTAAAGAGTGTTAACTAGAATAAAGACATGCTGTTTCATGGCTTCAATTAATCAATCATCCAGCCGTACGGGAACAGACTCCCCGGCCGTAGCTCACCACGTGGGTCCAATGCAGACTGGTGGTTGTTAACGTCTAGAAGCGAGCAGTGGCGTGCACCTCATTTATGCAAATAAAGTGCTTATTAATTATATTATTATATTATACCGTGTGCGTCCAGACAACCCGGAAATCACCAAGATATTAAATGATTCACACTTATTCGCCCATTTCCTCTACAGATTTGGAACCATAGGTAATTTGATGTCACAACAGCACTTAATTGACAAAAATGTAAATGTATTATTGTTTTTTGTGACAAGTGTCACTCACTCACTCACTCTGCATACTCATAATCTCTGTGCACGCACTGGTAGCGAGCAACGGCATAACGTGCTTTCAAATCACCTGCATGCTGGTCTGAATTTTTTCTTTTCAAATAATTAGGTGATTAAGCCTGCATGTCATAAAATAATTGGAAAAAATTGCACAAAGTGACTTTTCAGTATGCGATCCCTTGGGATCTACTAAACCTCGAATCAAGTAGCGATCTAAACGCATCTCTTTGACCACTAGCGGTAAAGCAGCTATGGCTAATGACTCATTTATTTTGTGCTGTTTTCTACGTCTATTTTCATTCACATATCGCCTTTAAGTTTCTCAATAGATACTTGGGTAATATTGGTAAATCGTGTGAATTAAACTTAATTACTACTGTTTACTACTGACTAGAGCGTCGGTGGCTCAATGGTGTGGACTGTCGCCTTCCTACCGGGAGGGCTGAGGTTCAAATCCCGACACGTACCAATGTATTTTCGAATTTTCGAAAATATATGTACGTTATCCGACGCTCTTACGGTGAAGGAAAACATCGTGAGGAAACCTTTATGCAAGCCTGCGAAGAGATTCAAAGGTTGTGTGTGAATTCGTCCAATCCGCACTGGGCCTGCGTGGACGACTAAGGCCTAATCACCCTATACGGGTAGGCTCGTGCCCTCGGGGGGACGTTTAATGAGCTGATGATGATGACTACTGTTTCACAAATAAGGTCTCGGCTCAATTTAAAAAAAAAAGGAATGGTATGGTTTTTCAAGCATGTTAATTTTGTTTAGAACATATTCATATCGCTTTGCATTAAGACTATAGATCAATTTACAAATTGCGCATTACCTAATATAAAGTATCAACATTTTAAAATTTGTGACGTCATTTCCACTTACCGTACAACTGAAAGCATGTTGAGGACCGCTATATGGCAAGATTAGTATGGTATCATAAAATGATATGATGATAATGGCTACTACCATGGGAGATAACATTGATAGCATAATTGTCGCAAACGTGAGCGTGAAGTCGCGACATTTTTTCCTACATAAAAATGCGATGCAAACCAAGTCTTATTTATATTGCAACTAAGATTAAATTGATATAACAGGTGTACAACTTAATTAGGTAAATAATCAGATAGAAGGACACACCTCATGGTTGTTGCTAAGTGTATTATGTAGATACAAAGTATCAATAAAACAAATCACATGTGATAGGCCTAGCATGTCTCGTTATCATCGACATTACGGTTTATCGTTTAAAAAGCACACTTACACAATGGGGCGTTGGTTGCTATTTCTTAATTTACATATTTCCTTATCACGCTATATTTATATTTTTTCCGTATTTAATATACCTACGTACCTACTACATATTATATTTAATATTTCCGAATAGAAGTAACTGTTGAACACAAATTATAGAAATACCTAGTAAGTAATTATATTATACCATGATACATTAATATGTAGGTACCTATTATATTATGAATTTGCCAATATTTACTATGTTATCTGCTGCTGTCTTCGTGGTTTAGTGATCCGAAATTGAGTTGAGACCGTTCCTTGATCTGTTCATGTTTCAAACCGCGGGGAGCGCCCAAGCAATGATGTCTATGTCACGTTAGGAGGATATTGTAAGCTAAATCATCTTATCATTTGAGTTTGTGCTGAAGCCCTTTCCCTCTGAAGAGAGATCTTTACCTACCATTCACTCGGACTGGTATGGCAGTAGTTACAAAAAGCCACAACAGTGGCCGTTGGTTGATAAGAAACTTTGTTGGCCGGTTAATTCAATCGGACTATGCCTACTCTACAATAAAAATACGTATGTATCCAATATCGCAATCGTCTTAAAATTAATTTCTCAGTGTTTGCCTTTTTATACATTATATTTTAATGTGATTAATAATGGTTAAAAGAAAACTGAATTTTCAATATTCGGTTTAAAAAAATTAAGATCTTGTAACAATTCGAGTAATATGTAAAAAATATCTCAACCGGATATTTCTGGATTTTTCTACGTAAAGATATAACTAAGTAATGAAGAGCGATTAGAGATCGCAAATTTAATGCAAGCTATGAAGGTTTTATCATGAACCGCTTCAAGGCGGTATGAACAATGCAGAAACGGTGTAGATACTGAATTTAATAAGCCGATAACGTACACCCGTGCAATAAGCACGACTATCTTTTACTCTTCTATCTATATTTATAACTAGCTGCGCCCCGCGGTATAAGACATTCTCCCGCTCAGAACCTAAAATCGCTCCGTTAAGCGCGCAGCTTACGAGGCTTTATCATGATTTTTTACATTATTACTTACAATCATTTACATCATTACTTTATCTTTCTAAAAAAAAAGGTTTTTTCAAAAAAGCCTAATTCTAATCTCAAAAAATTTATATAAATTGTCAATTAGGTTATTATTATAAATCAAATAGGTACATATTTGCTAACAAGCATACAACCCACTAAGTAAGTAAACAACACGAAAGTAATTTGTACCATAACCTACCACACTGGTGTAGTGCTTGATGGTAGGTCGTCATGTCTTAGTTGTTCGGAAGGATGCACAAAGGCTTTTCATGGCTGCAAACGAGTTTCCAAACTATCGATATTTGACCACAGAAATCTCTATTCTATAGATAGGTGATAAATTCCTCGCAATAGACAGAATCGGTTATTTAAACATCTGTGTTACATAGGTTAAACGAATGAATGTTACAAAATAAATACGTGAAAAATGAATATTTTTTTACGTATTTATCCAAAACAATTCCCAATTGCAAACCAGTAATCTCACTCTGTCTAGGGTATGGTTCATAGCCTCCTGCTTTCTCCACTTGCTTCGTAAAGCTTTAAAAAGTATGTAAAGCTAAACCGCGGTTAGTTCCGATTGAATACAAGTTAAACCATATAAGGAAGCGAGTGTTTGAAAGTGTGTTTTCCAGTTGAAGGGAATAACCAGAAATTTTTGAAAGGCAATTTAAGCTATTTGTCCTGGATAAATATCATAGGACGGCCATACCCACGGAACAGCCTTGTACGCACGTGGCGGGATTAGGCTTTACTGTCTACATAGCCATCTTGTGTGGGAAAGGTGCCCTGCAGTGCGGCTACTTGATTTATTTAATAATTTGGTGATAGTGTTTTAACGACGAGACGAGCAGACGAGTTCTGGAGTGGACACGGCGTCTTGGCAAGCGTAGCGTAGGACGCCCTCCGGCCCGATTGACCGACGACTTGCGAAAGGTCGCTGGTGGAAGTTGGATGAGAAAAGCGGAGGACCGGGATATCTGGCGCAAGATGGGGGAGACCTATGTCCAGCAGTGGACTGCGATAGGTTTCAACCAGAGAGACAGAGTTATAACGATATTAAAGAGTTTAATAAAAATAAACAATTTAACGAATTGTCCATTGTGTTAGTCCAGGTGCGGGCATTCAGTTATTAGATTTTCGAGCCAAAGTTTGTCAATAAAATAAATGATAAGTAATGTTGCAAGTGCAACTAATTATACGAATGCTAATAATGCCAAAATTACAATCTAATGTTAAAATTTTCATGTTTCGTATCTAGCATAGTGATGGGTTATCAAGTTATATCGGCTCGGTAATATCAGTTTGCCATGGTTTAGAATCATCAGGCTTTATAAGATAACAGATATCGCGCAATTCAGAAATCACTTACCTACATTAACCTACACTGCCATACGCAAACTACGTTATTGTTTGCCTTTGTAAAAGAATAGCGAGAAGAAAATATAAGTTATTTCAGCTTTAATTATTTGATAGACAGTCGCGAGTCGCGACCATGAGGCTGAATAATACCCGTAATAGTAAAACAGTCTGGCCACCTCGCCGATAGCTTTTACAGTTTTACTGTGGAAGTACCGAGAGCTGGCGGTTCAAGAACTTGAAGTGTTGGGTCTTTTTTATTTACGTTCATTGGTATCTTTTGGTATGGTCTGCCGACTATATTATGGTCGTTCATGTGGAAACACGAACTGCACCATTTTTGCGCATGGGACTATGGGGTCTAGTCAACTTCACATTTTACAGTCCACCGAGTATTTATTACAGTCATAATTCCTAGCAGATCTTCAGTCTTACTTTATTGCTACTGACATCAAGGTCGGAATAATGTAGTTTGCATATTAATACGAATATACATTCAAACATGGTATTACTTTAATATATATAAGAGGCCCCTACATGATAACAACTACGTCCATTGCTGGACTATACGCGCCTCGGCCCAGTGCTAGACGGCGCGTCGCATCGCCGGGGACTCCTTGACTTGTCAGCAGGATGCATGTGCAAGCCACGGGTTGGCTTGGGTTCTATGTAGCTCACGAATAATATCCCATATACGCTAACAAATGTATATTTGAAACAGATAAAACTGGGCGAGGGCGTGGAGATACGCGAGGAGTTGTTGCGCGGCGTGAAGTGGGGCGACTACCGCAAGGTGACACGCGGTCTGGCGGCTGCATTGTTCTCGCCCATCGAGCTGGCGACGTGCTCGGTGACGGGCCAGCGGTGGTCGCGAGCCGGGCAGGAGTCGCGACCCACGAAGCCGCCGCTCGACCGTCGCCGCGTGCACGCCCTCATATCCTACGTCAGCAGGCACTTCCCAGATGTCGAAGTCAGCCGGATCAAGCAGGTGCTCGCGTACAAGTGCAAGGAGAACTGCGCCGCGCTCAGGATGCGGACGGCCAGGTGATACTTTTGATCTCTTTGTTACTGTAACGATGAGGTTGATAGATGTAAAACATTAATTGAGCTACTATTCACGAGCTGCTATGATGACTTTGTTACTGTATGGATGGGGTTGATAAGTGTAAAATATTAATTGATCTACTTTTCACGTAACAATGTTATCTATATGTTTATTTCCAAATTCTTTAGTTCACTGTAGGAAACTTTAAAATACGAGTACTGTGATATATTTAATTGTAAATTGATGATTTTATTAAGCTCTTTTTGTGATTACGAAGAATTTTTATTTCCTATGTTGTTTGTAACACTAATATTAACAATCTCCACTATGTTATAGACTCTATATATATATATATATATATATATATATATATATATAATATATATATATAATATATATATATATATATATATATATATATATATATATATTGTACATTCCAAATTGTAACCTAGATTATCAAAGCATTTTCAATATTTTTGTACTTTTAAAAAAAAAATCGAAGCAGAACAACACTTTACTGTTACCGATAATAATAATTGCTGTAAATACAGATGGCAATGCACCCCATAAAGTAATAATGTCTCTTGGCTGACCTTTGGCTGGCGGCGTCGTATCTTTTTTTTTTAATTTGATAATATTTTTCACTATTTGTTGAATGAGATTCAAAATAATAAAACAAATATCTATTATAAAATTCTGAATCTACAGAATCAACAATGAAAAACACATGTGACGAAGTCTGAAGCGCATGTGCACAGGTGTTGCCGAAATCCACTAGGAGCTACCGGCTCAACGAGAACACTTGCAAATTCTCTTAGGAGTCTGGGGAACTTAATCAACTTCTGGCGGGAGGTGGGCTGGTTGGTATTACCAACCGGCCGCTTTGGCTTAATAGTCCACCTGAAAGACTTAGTGTAGAAACCAACTTCATAAACATAGCAAAGTGACGTAGTACATTTATGTTTAAATTAATTACGCATTGGGAAATGCATGTCACTCATAATAACGTAATACCTTACATTTCATTCCTATTCCATTTTATTTCTTTTAATACTGAGTAGGTTTGTTTCTTAAGCACACTTATTGTTATCAAATGAATTGTCATGTGCTGTGTATATGCTTTAACGAGTAGTGTCGTGTCGTCATCCATGGCACAACTGGGCGAAAAGAATACAATGATAGCACCTGACCTTTAGTAGCAACGCAAGTCAAATCAAATATTTATAGATTGATACAGCAATGTTTATTCCTTGTTTATGGTTTTAAAATGACTAGCGATTTGTTTGACTGAACAATATTATCTTATGTTACGAAAATTTATTTTTGAAGTGTTTATCTTAACCTTACCTTGCCAAACAGTTTTAGGTCGACTTTAAATTTACAAATATAATTTATATAATGTTTAAATAGTTTTGTGCTTGAATATTATTACATAAATATATTTTTTTTTATAAAAAAGTTGTAAAAATGGCTACAATGGAAACCTCAGAAAGGTGCATTAATACTATATTTAATTGCAATGAGTGCCTTAACTATTTGATGATTAGGAACCTATCTCACTTTGAGTCACTGCTAATTATAATAGCGGTGACCAACGATGTTTCCGGTAGTGCGTCGTTTTAGGCCTGACCTTTCCCAATGGTTTTTTTCTTATAAGGGGATAGAAGCTGTTTTAACCTCACGTTTACCACGTGCTGGTGAGGTGGTCTTGCACCTAGACAGGTATTCACTTGATAGTATCCATCATCAACTGGCAAGGTCCGCTTAGGCTTTGAAACATATTTATTGAATGATTTGAAGTGAGTGGATGACCAATAAGTAAATTCACCTTACGGTAACACTGACACGACTGGCTTAAAATATGCAGGGCTGAAGGTAATCAACAAGTGTTGATAGTTATTATTTTCGTTTAACACTACATAGCTCTTATTCGCATAGTTAATTTTCAATTCAGAACAATGGTGTCACACGAAATAAATTAATGTTCCGCTCGTATTACCGCGCTACCCGAGGCAGTAATTCAATTTGAAGTAGGCTGTCGAATTGTTTCAGCGAGTCTACCAACTACCTGCTGAGTGCCGCTGCCCGTCCGCCGCCCTGCGACGACGCGCCCGGTGGGTCAGCGCGACCCCCCTATCCAAACTTGTAAGTACACATATTCGGTGATTTTTTCCAAACATTAGAGATGTGGATTGACAGATCAACTATCATCATCATTAGCGCATTAAGTGTCCCCACCGAGATGCACGAGCCTACCCGTAAAGGGTGTATAGGCCTAAGTCGTCCACGCGGGCCCAGTGCGGATTGGCCGACTTCACGCACAACTTTGAAATTTCATCGTCAGGTTTCCTCACGATGTTTTCCTTTACCGTAAGAGCGTCGGCGAAACGTACCTATTCGAAATCGAATAATTTCGAAATTCATTGGTACATGGCGGGATTTGATCCTGCACCCTCCAGATCGGAAGGCAACAGTCCACACCAATGAGCCACCGATGCTCTTCGAGATCAACTATAATAGGTACAGTCACAATCTAACTTTTCTTCTGACAACAGAATGTTAGATATGTATCTATAGCAACATATAACCTGCTAGTGCGAGTTGACAAGTCATGAGAGCTCTATTTTTGTTGTTTGGCTGACATCTACACCAAGTACAACTAAGGTTGGCTTTGGGAACAAAAGAATAATTCATGATTGAGACTTAGTATAACTTGTCTCTGTTAATTGAAACATTACTTTGCAATTTATGATCCTAATTAAATGAACACGTGTATGGATTAATAATTGTATGTGTTGTGAGTTTAACGATGGTGTTGTTGTGTTGTTTCGCCAGTGAGGCGGCCAAGGGTCCGGGCGGAGGCGGCCGCGAGCCGGAGGAGGGCGAGGGCGCGCAGTGATGCCGCTCGTCTGTTGCATATCAATTTCATAATCTTGTTATTTTTTACCAAAAATAAGAGAAAATCGAACGATACTCATCGCCTCGCCGGGCGTCGGTCGCGCGCGCAGATTTATATTTATTGAGGCGTCGCGTTGACCGGCCGCTGCGGCGGGACGCACGTGTAAAATATTCATATTTATTTAGGTGATATTTTTCTATTGGCTACTGATAAGATTTTATCTCGTTATGTATCCGCCGGCCGCGCCGGAGATGCATTGTCGTACGTAAGGGGGAGGTGACGTGCCCGAAGCTCTAGCAATAATTTATCAGGTTCCTAAGACATGGTTTGTAGTTAGGTTCTATTTGCACGAATTTTTCGCGAACACTGCCGCTTGTTTTCTAAATTTATAATTTTAATTGTTTTCGAGGATATTAGTCGTTTTAGTAGCTTACATTTATTTTATAAAATGAGTCATTTTCAGAGTTACGTTTAAATTTGTATATGAAGCATTTAAGTGCTGTACGAGGGACCGTTGCAATTGCAAAGTAAATATATCAAAATGGCATAATTTTTAGGACTAACATAGATATAATATAGTCATTTCGTTTTATAGGTGTAAATGATAAAGAATTTATTTTGGAGTGTCAGGTTTGGATATTGTAAAGTCTTTGGAGAGCTGTGATCATGATGGATATAATAAAGCAGTCATATTTTTAAAATATACAATGTAAGAGTTATTACGTAAATATAATCGAGTGTACAGAGTAGAAGCAGACGTATCTACGCGTGCGCGCCTCGTCAATTGTACGCGGCACGGTCCACATCGTGCACAGATGTATTTATCATATCAAAAAAGCAATAACTATTATTTGATAAAATACTATTTTAATTTTTAAAATACTATTTTAAAGTTGTTATTAATGTAGTTAGTAAATTAGAAAAAAAATATCTTGAAAGTCCACAGTCATTTATATAGTTCTTTTGAACATAAAACTTATTCCTCATAATGATTGTCTCACAATTAATAATGTCATATCGTTTTGTAACTTAGTTTTTGACAATTAATAATGTCATATCGTTTTGTAACTTAGTTTTTGACAATTTATTTTATTTGTACGTTTTGTACGAATGTGACATATCTGAGGCCGGTAATTTCAGCGAGAGCGCGAGCGATTTGTGTTGCACTGTAGTTAGGCGTTTCTCAGGCCAGATCGAAAACATCTTTGGACTACGACACTAGGACAACGGACGACAACTCATATCAGTAGAGAGCAGGCGCTACTGGTACGTTGCCTGGGACACTTCCCTGCGTTAGCGATCACCCTTTAGATCGGTGTACCTAAGAATAAGTTCCAGTTACCAGAGTTAGGATAATTTAGTGTTCACGCAGTGCTCCGTAGTGAAATCTTACTAACGTGTACTGTTTTGTGATGCCAATCAAAAGGTTCTAATGCTCAATTTTGCCAAATTTTACTTGCCGGAACGCATTTTGTCTATTGTTTTCTTGTAATTAACATTGGATAGCGCAGCCGTTCCCGACTGTTAGGTCTCTTTTAGGTAATTTGAATAAATTGGAGTGGTCAGGTTGCTCAATATGGAGTGTGTTTATATATGGTGGGTTA
This sequence comes from Leucinodes orbonalis, assembly GCA_019425675.1. Lineage (NCBI taxonomy): Eukaryota > Metazoa > Arthropoda > Insecta > Lepidoptera > Crambidae > Leucinodes > Leucinodes orbonalis. The sequence continues at coordinate 61,042 of PQWD01001955.1, forward strand.
GTGTAAAGTATCTTAACCTAAAAATGGAATTTGGCCCAATCAAAGTTATATTATTAGGAAAAAAATAATTAAATTGAAAATTTAATTGTAAATTAGGAGAAAAGAGTTGAAAGTGTTATAAAGAGTTTGCAAGTATAAATAAATACTTATGTGACGAATGCTCGAGATGCAATATGTTAATTTAGTGCCAAATGATATAAGTTAACTCGTAGCAATATATTGTATCCTAATGCTCTTGTGTAATTTCTCACGTAGTGTTAATGACCTATGAGGTTTCAAAGGTTTCTTTTACAAGACTATATAATAATATATTTATACAGGGAAAGTGTTAGGTAATGTATTGTTGTTCGGATCTAAGAGTGTTGTTGAGGTAAAATACTCATAATGGCAGAATGTAAAAATAAAGTTGCGAGCTGGAGTTGCGTACAGTTGCACCGACGTCCTAGATGACGGTGCGCTACTTTTTCTATCCTAGTCTAGTGTTTTGATATGTATGTATATTAGAAGAGTCAGCAACGATCGACAAGTGCGGCGCGTGTCACTGCACACGCGGGGATGACATATGACGCGCAATGCGTGCTTTGTGATACGTGTACCTCGCAATGCACCCTTATTTTTACATTCTGAACTGTATATAGCACTGAATGAGCAATGGAACAAGAGAATTTATTTACTCAAATAAGTTTTTTAATTATTTACTACAGTAATTTTTTTACTAAATTTATACATTATTTTGCATTTTATGATTGTAATGGCAGCTGTCCATATACAGTGACTATTAAATCAGTCTTAATAATTTAGGGTTTCATAAATAAATTGTAAAACGATACATCGAACATGACACATTGGGCACAAATATATTTAACAAAATCGCTTTAGTCTTTGCTTGTCGCTAATAAATGGAGATACTCAAATCTGTAATGATACTGTTCCTGGCTTAGTGTCTGTTGAAAATATAGTTAAGTGGAACCCTAAAGTGATGTTAATTTTCACTGAGCAGATATCTGTAACTTTATATATAAAGAGAACAACATCGATGCCACTGTGCTGAGTGCGCACAGCGTTGTGCCAAAATTATGTACTAGTCTTAAAAACAAATGTTGTTATCATTTTTCAGATTTTATTTAGTCCAGAATGTGTTTGTTCCTGTGCTGTGAAAATTAATGATTTAGACAAATCAACACGCGGTGAGCGCGCAATGTGGTGGTTCTGTCTTGATGCAAGTCGTGGCGCATGTACGACTTATCAAATTATTTAATATAATATCATATATTATATTAAAATTGACCACATTGTGTATAGTTAAGTGTTAATTTCATAAGTTGAATATATTGTTTTATGAAACTACAAGAAATAATTTTACCATATGGCATCTATGTTTAGAATCAAAATTGTTTTGCCATGTGTAGTTTTATATGATGATCTGACTAAAAGTTGCGTTGTGGATGGCGTGATTGTCGCAACCTGAGAATACGATTGGATTGTAAAAGAAGGCTCGAAGTATACTCGTAAGTTAGGATATAGGATCGGAGGGATATAAGGCTAAATTCAGTGATGCGTTATAAGAGAAACAGTCGTGGTGTCTTGTCTAGATTAGGATGACTTGCCTTGAAATTATAATCCGTATTTTAAATATTAATTTATACTACTGTGTACTGTGAGCCTGCAAGGCTTAAATGAAAAGTGATAATTTCGTCTGGAACTTTTATAATGGTTTTGTTTGGAATCCATATGTGGCCTTACAGCAAGAATTCCATAATATGGACTTTGCTGAAAATGTATAATTTATTAGTGGATAGGTAGGTAAAGGCTGTCGCGCATGAGATGAGCGACGCAGGGCTGCGCCTCCACATCGTCCACAGCACAACGTCAAACGCATAATGTGTCATTGATATTAGATCATCTGTCTCGATTTTGGGAAGTTGTGTTGATTTGTTGTTATATATTTAATAGTATTTATTAAATGCACATAATAATAATTTAGCTTTGAGCTTGTGCAATATTATTCCAAATTATTTATATAAAATCTGTTATAATTATTTCTAAATTGTTATATAAATATTTTTGTAAACATTAAAAGACAAAGGCAACTGAAATTCTATTTATGTTGTGCATTTATTATGAAATTTTATTCTTACCACAAACTCATTGTGGATTCCATGTCTGCACATGTGAAAACATCAAAGGTGTGCAGATGAGGGTTTTTTTGATAATCTGATATAGTGAGTCAATTCTAGTAATGATAATGTTCGCTTTTATTTAACATAATTTACGATAAACTAAAACGAATGTTGCTCAACACAGATGCAATGTAGACATGAATAATTTTACGTAACACCTATTTGTATGATTGTTTATCTGATATTTCAATTTATTTTGTGAGTTATGGCAGCGCATGTTAGTCTTATGTTTATTCTTAAGAGAGGCCAAATGTTGACTTGCTTATGTGAGACTGTTTTGCCAAGAATCAGAAAGTATATTATTACCTACATTGTTTTAAAATAAATGCTTTTATATGAAAGTTTTTGTTTAATTATTTGTCCCTATACCCTATAACTATGAAGGTATGACCTATATAGTTGTTTTTTATAACATAATGCCAACTCATGCATTGTCCTTAAAAATAAAATAGATAATTGTTTTGAGACTAAGAAAACCATAAGCTGAAATGTCTAATTTGCTATACTTAAGTATCCAATTTATCTCACATAATCCAAATACTAATTATTAATCCTTGTGGTTCTAAATCTTGTATAAATATATAAAAATATTTATACAAGATAAATAGATAAATAGTTGATTATATAGTGGGCAGACAGGCAGTGAGAGGGTTCGATTGTCGCTACTATCTAGAGCTACCTAATTCCACTCATTTACGTTCCTACGTAGAGGTCTTTAACCCCATAGTGTTGTACTAGGCCCATACTACATAGAATAATTCCGGTTTTTAGTATTGTTTATTTTCTAATGACAACTCTGATAGTGCTTAAAAATGTTCAGCAATCATTTTCCTGAAAAAGGAATCCATCCTTGCTTCTCACAATAGTGGTTGGTAGCTCTGAAACCCTAATTATTTTGAGTCTGGGGGTTGGTAGGCTGTTGTTGTTAAATATTATTTGATGAATACATATTCTGTGGGCTAAATAGCGTCATGATGAAATGTCAAAACAAACGTCGTGCGTAAAATGTCAAAATTTAAACTCGTTTTCATTGTTACGTGATTACTTGGACTATTTATTTTTCTTAATGATAAATTTAGTACGTATTAATCAATGAAATTATCTCATTTTCGTTGTTTTATTTTATACGTTAAACTTTTACAGCCAAACTTTTACAATTTAGATGGCGTTTCCACAACCTAATGCACAGAGAGGTTAGTATAATTTGTACCATTATACAAAATAGTGGATAATATAATTACATTATCCTTTTAGTTTAATATTCATTTAATAGTGTATATTGTGCATGGTTGCTTTCGTCTACCGCTCTAACATTTTAGTTTTCTTTTATATTATTTGGTCTGCTGGAAGAAATCTCTTTTTAGAGATAAGCCTACCTGTACTTATTGTTCCTTTTTGTTACTTTTAAGTTGTCAACCTTTGTACGAAATAAATAAATAAAATAGTTATATAAATATAATGCCACCTACAGAGCTTACGAATCGCAAGATTTTAGAAGAGCTCCAGTTGAAGAAACAAATGCTGCTTAAGCAAGGAGCTATTGCTCCTCTAGCTGCTACGTCTATAGCACTCGCTCAGCCGAGTCCCGTTAGCCAGCTGCCTATGTGCTCTATACCACCAGTTTCTGCAACTGCTGTAAGTAACTGCCTTAGTAACAATATTATTTATTGACACCTAATAAAAAAATATACATAAATGGTTAGTTGAAGATTATGAAATAGTAATATAAATCATTAAGTGTCAGTAATTTAAGAACAATTTGAAAACTAAGTCTTTATATAATCCTACTTTAGACTCCATTCTTGAAAAACAATTAAGTACTTGAAGAATTAGTACACACATTATTATACAAAAATGTATGAGATTGTTATTAACTATTATATTTCATACCACTCAATATTTTCTAGAGTTTCCCACAACTACCAGAAGCAAACATAGTAAATACTAGTCACCGTGCTGCACTTCAACACGCCAACGCAACATCCTGTGGATTCTTTGTGTCTCAAGACTCTTCATTTGGCAACCAAATACTGCCAGTTTTGCCAAGATTTGAGAATAAGTGAATTTATTAGTAAAAATGTCCAGCACAATGAAGTTAAAAACACTGCAGGGCCACCTACAAGAGCTAGATGGTTTTAAAGAGCCTAAAATAAAGCTAGAACAGTATGTAACACCACCACATATTGCGGCTGTTGCATTATACACTATTCAGGTAAACTTTATTGTTAAATTGAAATAATTATTTAAAAAAAAATTAGATATCAAGGATACAAGCATATAACTTTTGGGACTTAATCTTACCTCATCTGTTAGCTCTGGCAACTTGCTAACTTGCTATGGACCATTGTGGCAGGTTATAGGCTAAACAATCAATGACTTGCTGTGGATAGAAAAAATAGATCTTCTTTTGTCTTTCTCTCGTCATTTATTGATACCTCTTATAGTGTGTAAATACCCTTACCATGAAGGAAGTCCAAGCTTGGACTGAATGGTGTTTGTAGTACAAATGAAGGTCTGCCTCGAGTGACCAACAATGCAAACCCAATACCAGAAGTGGCAGAATTTGGCCTTAATAGATATTTAGTGCAAGGCATCCAAGTAGTTGAGGTTGGCATGGGCTCTAAAACATTCATTTATGCTGAGAGTTTTTTTGTGATCAACAACTTGCTGGAGATTACTTTCCCCACAAACAATTGATTTTCCACTAGAACTTGAATGTCTAAATCATTTATCATTTCATTTCTAATTCCCTCAATATTTTGATCATTAATATCAGAATGCCTAGTCCAACAGTGGACTGTAAGTTTGTCTTATGTTCTGTTCATAGAATAATCTATCTTATCTCTTTATCGCAGACCGCAGCTGGACATAGGTCTCCCCCATTTTGTGCCAGATATCCCTCCTCCACTATTCTCATCAAGCCTCCACCAGCAACCTTTCGCAAGTCGTTGGTCCATCGGGCCAGAGGGATTCCTATGCTATGCTTCCCAACAAAACTAAAAACTTTATTTTCGAAAAAAAGCTAACAAACACGAGCTACTCGCATACCCGTAGCTGTCGCGTCTGTTCACACTTGCCAGCTTAGTAATCCCCTGCGTCCCCTCCCACAATGGGCATGCAAGTAAATCAAATGTTGAGCTAGCTACTTGTGTGCCTGTAACCGGCATGCCAGTTAGCATATACACATGACAGTGGCTGGCACCTGCAAGGAGCTGGTATGCTATATAGTGTGCAAGTAACGGTCATGTGTATCCTAACCATAAATAACTTTGAACCAATCCAGCAGTCAGTGTCCATGTCTCAGCTGCCTATGGAAGCACGAGTAGGACGCATTGCTCACAGCCTTTAAGTATTGCGGAATTGTTGACGTTAGGATATAAATAAATAAAAATTACAATTATGAATTATTATTTTTTTAGACACAATTTGAAGCATTAGATAGCAAATCAGTACTTGATGCAGGTTGTGGTCCAGGTACATTGGGTATTGGTGCAGCTATTATGGGTGCAGCATTGGTGACAGCTATAGATATTGATGGAGATGCTGTGGAAGTATTACACGAAAATATAGAGAGCATGGAGATTACTAACATAGACTCTGTTCAGTGTGATTTTCTAAGTAAGGATGTGTTGAAGGTTGGTGTCATTTACAGCTCCATGTGAATTAATTTCATATAAAGTTAGAGCATTACCTATTTTACTATGGATGATTGATTGATGCTTTTATTACATTACTGGCTATTGATGTTTTAAAGAAACTATCTTAATAGTTTTATCTGGATATAACTGTGTCATCATCATCATCAGCTCATTAAACGTCCCCACCGAGGGGCACGAGCCTACCCGTATAGGGTGATTAGGCCTTAGTCGTCCACGCGGGCCCAGTGCGGATTGGACGACTTCACACACAACCTTCGAATCTCTTCGCAGGCGTGCATGAAGCTTTCCTCACGATGTTTTCCTTCACCGTAAGAGCGTCGGATAACGTACATATATTTTCGAAAATTCGAAAATACATTGGTACGTGTCGGGATTTGAACCTCAGCCCTCCCGGTAGGAAGGCGACAGTCCACACCACTGAGCCACCGACGCTCTATATATATAACTGTGTACAAGAGTGATATGGATACCTTATATTTATTATCTGTTATTGGTGTTATTTTATGTTCATGGGTGAGCTGACATATAGGCTGTAACATTTCCTTGGGAAATCAATATAATATCTTATTTTTGTTAGGAGTTGTTGCCTGTCAATCAATCGAGTGCTTTACAAGTGAAAGAACTGGATACAGCGATATGTATCTTTGCAGCATAAGTTGTCTTGAACTGTAATCCGTTTTTAGGATGGATCATGACTGTAATATAGGCCATTATACATCTCAATTGTATGATAGACATATAACTTTTTTTATAAAAAAATTATGCTCTTTGTAATTAAATGCAGGCCCAATGGCCATGGTCACCAATACCCTATCTGTCTGTATTTATGGTTCCAGTATTATTTCATCATCAGCTCATTAAACATCCCCACCGAGGGGTACGAGCCTACCCGTATAGGGTGATTAGGCCTTAGTCGTTCACGCGGGCCTAGTGCGGGTTGTCCAACTTCACGCACAACCTTTGAATCTCTTCGCAGGCGTGCGCAGGTTTCCTCACGATGTTTTCCTTCACCGTAAGAGCGTCGGATAACATACATATATTATTTTAGAAAATTCGAAAACACATACTTGGCGGGGTTTGTACCTCAGCCCTCCCGTTAGGAGGGCACCAGTCCACACTATTGAGCCACCAACGCTTGCATTTGCATATGTCAAATTAATTGCTTTGTGTCATTTTACAGATATGAAAATTATTTTGACACAGTATTGATGAATCCTCCATTTGGCACGAAGCACAATGCTGGAATAGATATGAAGTTTCTACAGACAGCACTAAGCCTAAGTTGTGATAGTGTTTTTTCTTTACACAAGTCATCAACAAGGTAATTATTCCATTTCTTAAACAAATTATTAGTTTACAAATAACTTTGTCCTGTTATGTATCTTAGATGGTAACTGATGCAACAAGTCATACTGTAACACATTGGGAAATCTTTTTTAAATCATTCCCAACCAGTTGCACACTGGATTATCAGAAAAAAATAATTTTATTATTCCTTTAAAAATAGCATCTGTTATCAGTGTTCTAAATTGATTAGTACTCTAATTTCATAAATGTTACTCTTAAGTAAGTGATATCGCATCACTAGGAAATGGCCATCTCAACTTGTCGGTCGCGTACTATACTCTGGTTGAGACCTATAAATGAACCATAAATTCAATGCTTTAGGTCGCACATTCAAAAGAAGATCAAAGAGTGGGGTGCCAAAGGCTGTGTAGTTGCAGAGCTACGTTACGACCTACCTGCTACCTACAAGTTCCATAAACAACAATCACGCGATATTGCGGTCGATCTTTGGAGGGTATATCACCCCGAATCTTGACACACATGAAGATAATATATTTCAGTAATGAACTAACCTCTTGAAACCAACTACCAATTGATTCATTTATTTTTGTTGTTTTAATATTCTGTTTTTATTTATAAAAAGTTGTGCGAACATATTAAACCTATACCCGATCGTAGTTAAGTTAGCTCGTACTTCATATGTTAAACTTTAGGTTTTGATACCATCAAAAAGGCTCAACAGATTCTAGACATCCAATGACTGGTCTTTCAGATTTTTATTTAATACAAATAAAAATTTAAATCTGAATTATTTTGGTCCTTATATTGAATTTTACAGAAAGTCAGATTGTAAATAAAAGATATTGCAACATTCTGCGATATAATTGTTATTATAATTGATCTAACTACAGATAAAATATTTTGTAGTCAAATCTGTACGGATACTTTATTTTCAAAACTCTGATAGACCTTTTTTTCTAGCAGGATTCTGAATGTAAATATTTGTTTTTTCAAGTGTGAAAATGAACTTCATATGTACATATCATTTCGTTATATTGTATATTAAGTGGTTACATAGAAAGGGTAGCAATTAATTCACTATTCATGAAATAAAACTAGTAATAAAAACTTTTACAAATAACAATCAGTCTTTTTATTATTTACAAGCAATATATACGCTTATTAATAACTACATTTAAACGCGACCAGTAAATGTGATATGATGTGCTATTACAAAATAGATTACCGATACTCATCAAGTTGATAAATTAATATCTAGGTCCAAAGTGAAGAGCAAAAACAAATTACCGTAGTACAAATAGATTAAAATAAATATAAAACTATATCTGCTCGCTTTATGTAGGCTTATGAAATACTTCATGCTGCCGACTAATTATCTTGGAAAATCAATAGAAAATCTATTTTTCGGAAGCTTCTGTCCGCTTATCTATTGAGCGGCAATCAATTGATTGGTAGTCTGTTAAAAATTGGGGATACTTATGTACATCACCAAAAGGACGGGAACCTGCTCGTCGATTTTTGAAATTGTTTATATATAAGGCGCTTTGTAATTGTACATGTTTGTTTTATTCATCCCCAAATTTGATGTTTTGTGCCAACTTGATAGTGCCCGAGTAGTTGATGGTGACCGTGGATCGGCGCATGTAGGCCTTCCACGAGTCAGAGCCGCACTCGCGGCCTCCGCCCGTCGCCTTCTCGCCGCCGAACGCGCCGCCCACCTCCGCGCCGTTCGTCGGAATGTTCACGTTCACGATGCCGCAGTCGGAACCGTGCGCGCCGATCCACTGCGATAACACGTGTACGGTTTATTGAAAGCCGAGATTTAAATGTTCGTTACTATTTAAAATTTGCCTGTTCAAATGTTTGACAACAAGGAATCGAGACAATATTTGAAAGAGAAACTTATAATCAGTTCTATATAAGTAATGTTTGCTTACAGTATCTACTTACTGCAATATTTTAAGACATACAATTAATACTGGCGACATGTCAAATAAGCATTTTTTAATTTTTTTAACTTAAAAGTTATTACTATACAGTTTGTCGTCTAGATGCCGGAAGAGGGCGCTCTCTCATTAAAACTAATATTTGTAATGTGTTGCGACAACCCACCATCTAAGCGTTGTTTACGGCGAAATCCTTCACTATTAAGGAAGACCTGTTAAGACCAGCAGTAATCTGTAACGAGCTGTTAAAGTAAATTATTAATAAAAAAGGGTACCTTGAAGACATCGGCCATGTTCTCGGTGAAGAGACTAGAAGATAGACCCTGTTCCACTTCATTGTTGTATTTGATGCCGGTGTCCAAGTCCGGGATTTCGATGCAGTATACGATGGGGGCGAAGCATTCGGACTTGACAAGCGGCGAGTCGTGTGGCAGGCCTGTCACTATGGTTGGCTCAACGAAGTAGCCCTCGCGTTCGATCACCTGCAAACATTACTCATAATTTAGGAATACACCGCTAAAAATGTTTAATAGTTTTGGTTTTATTAAATTGCGGTTAAATGTATCAATAACTATTCCAAATTTAAAGACCTTTGACAGTTAGTCAAAAATTATATTGGTAGTTACTGTAGTTACATACTAAGCACACAGATAACCCCTATCTTTTTTATAATTTGTAAAAACTAACATCAATATACTATCGATAGTATTGTATTCGTCCTAGAAGATGAAAACCAAGACCTATTTAGCTCTGAGAAATGATACGGCATTTATTTATTTCTCAAATGAATAGATTAAAAAATCAAATCCTACATGTTCCAAAATTTTCAAAAATTGAATGTACATACTTAAATCAAAAGTACCTAAGAACCTTAAATAGCGGTGGACTTAAAAATGCCATAATGCTTTGTCTCCAGCTAGGTAGTACTGCAGTTCAGTACTAGGCCTGTTCTAAGCTCTATATAAGTAAATTTATTACCTATATATGTTATGTTATTAACTTTATCTTAGATTATTAAGTATTCATAACTATATTCCTATACCCTATTTAGCTAATTGCCTACACTTTGTATTGAAAGCGGCCGCTTTTATTTTAATGTGTTGAGTCTTCAATAAATTGACGCATTATTTAAGCACGATAACCTAATCTGTGGGTTAGAAATAGGTACAAACGCATATTAGATAACACCATATCGGTAACTCATTATGTAATGAATTGTAGTGTTAGGCAATGATAACATACAAATACATAGTTTAAACCACAGACATCCGAATATACAATTAGACTGGACAAGCCGCCAAGTTTATAGGCAGTCCCAGTGTCGCAATTTCTTTTCGGTTCTTACCTGTGAAAAGTTATTATATTTCTTAGAAAAAAATACTGATTCCTTGCTATGATGGCATGTTACAATTGCACAAGATGGCATTTTGGGGAAAAACGGTAATTTCTTCTAATATTCGTGCGTCCTGACTCGTCTCACAGAGCGTAAACTGGCAGCCAGTGTATGCTCGTTGAGCTTACATTTGTCGCACTTAAAAACGCGGCTTGCCCTATCTCCTGTATTGGGAAATCTTTGGTTTAAACATTCAAGAAATTGACTATATTTACCACTAATTACGACTTTAACGTAGATAAGTACATATATAGGTATCTACATGATATAACTGCGTTTTTTTCTACTGATTAAAGTAACTTTCTACAATAGGGCATCACTTCTGTTCCGTTATCCGTCATGGTGGTCCAGTGCATGTTGTCTGATGGTCAGAGCTACTTGAGTCCCAAAAATGTAAACTGAGACTTAATCAGGTAAGTCTAAGAACCTGCTGGAGGTACATGGTGAATAGCAATAACCCCTCATCTGTTGAGGCTTTCCCAGGATACGTCTAACAAAAGATTTTCTATTGCTCGTACAGTTGAGCGATTATGAGTTACAGTGAGATACGTGCCGTATCGTACTGTATCATACGGCCTGACTATACGTTTACCAAATTGAATGTCCACGCAGATGGTGAATAATTTAAGTTGGTGTTCGGTTTCACTAAAACCTCCGTAGGTATCTAAGATAAGGAATATGCATGCTGTAAGTATGTATAACATTAGTTTTAACTGCTAATCATTTCAATTTCCTTCACAGCAAGGTTTTCAATTAAACAGATACATACCTTTCCTCCGAACTCAATAGTGCCGCCTTGCTTCACAATCTCGGCAATAGTGTTTTTGTAAGCGTCAAGGGCGGCGGGCGTGTGAAGTGGACCGATGAGTGTCTCTGGTAGAAGCGGGTCACCGATGCGGCTCACCACCCCTGCGAACGCCGTCTTCAGACGAGACACCACCTCACAGTAAACCTGGTAAGTTTGATAACACTTTAGCTAAGGTAGGTACTATAAATATCTAATCGGTCCATCTCCCTATACCTATGCTGTGAAGACCTGTTGCAGTGCACCCCATTGCAACAGATTCAGAGAGATAAGGTGAAGGAGATAGCAACTAAAACATTTTTTGATTATTTGTTGATTCCTAGGTAGATATAGGCAACTTCATCATTTCTCAGATCAACTTTGGTATAACATACTTTCCACTATGGAGAAAGGGCCTCGCAATGACCTGCCGCCTACAGCCTCACTGGGAGTAGTAAAGTCGTCGCGCGACTGGTTATGGACGTATGGCGTTGGTCGATTACAGTCGCCATTATGTATCTCATATTTAATATTAAAGAATGCCCTAAATGCGGAACTTAGGGCAGGTTTATTAGTCCAGGGCCTTAATTCCTTTATTTTTAAAAAGCACTAATAGCATCGTCATTCGTATCTCAATCGTAAAATTTTCACTCATTCATTGTCTCATGGTATGGTTGATTCTTAATTGGTAACATCATTCGACAATCCATTTACTATATAATTAACATTTTAAACCATTAACAGTAAAGATATAGGTACCGTGAGTGTGAATTACAGAACAATACTTGAATTGCAAGATTTGTAAAACAATCAGTGGAGTTGAAGAGATATGTTCAGTGATGCCCCCTAAGTTAAAGAAAAGGGCTTTTTGAGAAGTAAAAAAGAGCTAGTTAGGGCTAGATTGAGCATAAAAAGATTTTCTGTTCTAAAAATACTGACATAATCATGTCATGAAGCCGTTTTGTTAGGGTGTCTAAAAACACGTCATCATGAGCGATGAAATAGCAAAATAATTATTTTTTAGCATATCGAAAACTTCATAATTTCAAGCCAGTCTAAAAAGAGCTAGATTGCCCTTTTCGGGCTAAATCGTTATATAAGGAGTTCACCTATACTAAAAAGAGCTAGATCTAGCCACAAAAGGGCTAAGGTGGCAACGCTGGTTTTGTTGCTGACCTTCTTGTGCAGGAGCAGCCGGCGAGTGGTGGTGCACCGCTGGCCCGCGGTTCCGGCACACGCGAACAGAGCCGCGTTCAGAAGTAGCTCCAGATTCGCATCGGCGTTCACCACAATCGCATTGTTACCGCCAAGCTCCAATAGGTGGCGTCCGAATCGCTTTTGAACTTCTACGCCAACCTGACAATAAAAATAAATCATACGAGTACAGATTAAATAATATATCGATGATTATAAGAGCCCGTTCTGACTTCATCATCATCATTACATCAAGCACATGTGTGATATCACTAGGTCTTGTTTAGTTATTAGGTACTTAATATTAGGATATAAGGTTTCAATGTTACTAATATTTCTGGATCATTGTTGTCTGATAAATTAAATATTTTTATTTTTTTATTATACAGCCTAATATGACCACTGACTGAACGAAGGCCTTCCCTAAACCAAGTCATCCGTCCTTTCGGTTGGGGGTCGGCCTACGCTTCATTTTCCGTTGTGTGGGCGCCACTCGAGAACCTTTCCGCCCCATCGGTTGAGCACTATGAGCCCTGCCCACTGCCATTTCAACTTGCTTACCGATATCCTCGTTTCGGATTTAATCGCGTAGCGAAACACCTAACATAGCCCTCCCCATAGCACGCTGAGCAACCTTGAGCCTGTTTGGAGGCCCTCAGTGAGCAACCACGTTTTGCTTCCGTATGTTATTAACTGGCAACCAACAACCACTAGCACAAGATTACGCGATCGGTGTCTTGATTAAGACGTATACGTGTAACGTGTAATCTGAAAGTATTCGCCTTGCATTAGGCGTCTATTAGGCTAGTGGTCGTTGCTGGCAACACACACCTACTGTTCCGATCAGTAATTTTTCTCGGTCAGTCTAAATAGACGGATGTACCTACAAGTAGCAGTACAGTTGTTTATGGAGCTGTTCACATTGTGACTGATCCGGAAAAAAAGACTGATCGGATATAATGAGCTTAGGGCGTTGCGGGGGGGGCTTGGTAGCCCAAACATATGTTAGGTTACCAAGGCCGTTCGGGGACGCCCTTAGGCTCGTTGTGTAAATGTTTAAGGCTGAGAGCCATCTACGCTCGCCACTTGCCCGGTGAAGCTGTAAAGGCCATCTGCGGCCAACAGCAGTAGTCAGTTAAAAAAAAAAAAGCACGCACGTCCGGCTTCCTGTTCTAGGGCAAATAAACTGATTGGATAAGTGGGAACGGGCTTTTAAGGCACCACTTTATTTTAAACACTTATGTAGTACTAATTTTACTTCTAAAACTGGAATTTAAAATAAGTTTTATCATAGTGAAGTGGTTTTCACGATGATAAAACCTGACATAGGTTCGATATTCTCTTCAGACTTACATGGATAATACGGCTATGATTTTATTAATTTTGTTAGTAGGTACCTACATATAGAGCAGTCTAAACAAATATTTTTTTTGGGCATGTAAATTACTTGCAATGAATTGTCATACCTACTATTTGGGATACCAGTTTGTTTTTGCTTGAAGCGATGTCCTTTTCTTGTTAGGCCCACTTGTTTTGTGCAAATAGTTTTATTGCTACAAACCTGCTGTCCAACTGCGGTGCTGCCGGTGAACGAAACCAGCTTAACCCTGTCATCTTTGACAAGTTGAGCTCCGATGTCCCTCCCCCCGACGCATAATGACGCAATCGCAGGAGAAATATTGTTCTTTTGCAGTACACTTTCCACAATCTTGGTGACAGCTATAGCAGTTAGAGGGGTCGTATCCGACGGCTTCCATACACTGACGTCTCCGCACACCTAATTGAAATGATTATTTGATAAAGTCGAAATTATCCTATAGATATACATAAATATACCTAGGCATAGATATTATTAAATAATCGCACCTATTGACAGGTTTGCTACTCCTAACTGATCAACGATCATCATCATCAGCCTGTAACGTTCTACCGCAAGGCACATGACTATACCATGACTATGGGGAGTTTGGGCGGTAACCCACCACGCGAGCCCATTGCGGATTGGTCGGTGTTAACGACCACCATCCTTAAATAGTAGCCGAGATCAACGGCGTGCTTATGAAGCACTGGGAGAGTCGAGATAATATATTTCGATGGCCCATCCGACCACAGACAATTGCGATCGTTGCTTGACATGTTCCATCGTCTACCGAACGCACTAGCCGCTTCACCATCGAGCCCTCATAACATGATCATTACATATAAATAAGTTCCCTTTTAACACCTTGCTCCAAATATGTAAGGTGTCTAATAGGTACCTAATACCTAAACTGTAGTAGGAATTTCCTATCGGATTTGATCTGTTATTATTTAAAAATTATCGATGTTGCTGTTTATACTTAGGTTCCTACTGCTTTATCTTATGATTAGGTATTTTGGACTGAGTTTGTCGATAATTCATAGATTATACTAAATCATCTAACCACAATGATATTAGGTATTAATAAGTCTAACCCATAATAATGTGTTAATGTTTTGGTGTGAATATCAGGTAGAGTTACAAGAATAAGATATTTTTGAAAATTTCTTTCATCTTAAGGAATTCCTTATCGATAAACATACATACATCATTCTTGATGACACTAATCAAAATACTCATACATACCATAGCGATGGCGCTATTCCACCCAAACACAGCTACCGGGAAGTTGAAAGCGGTGATGATGCCAACGAGCCCCAGCGGATTCCATTTCTCGATGAGGACGTGGCCTGGCCTCTCAGAAGGGAACAAGGTGCCGGGTAGGGACCGAGACAGGCCCAGAGCCAGGTCGCAAACATGAATGTATTCCACCACCTCACCTATAGCTTCGGGTAGGATCTTACCTAAAAAAAAGACACGCGCGCCGCGCGTTACAATATTACTTCATCACATCAGCTCATCAAACGTCCCCACCGAGGGGCTCGGGTCTACCCGTAAAGTGTGTATATGCCTTAGTAGACCACACGGGCCCAGTGTGGATTGGCCGACTTCATGCATAACCTTTGAATTTAATCGTAGGCGTGCGCAGGTTTCCTCTCGATGTTTTTCTTCACCGTAAGCGCGTCGGATAAACTTTCATAGGTGTAAATTCGCAAAAGACATTGCTACTTGGGGGGTTAAAACCTGCGCCCTACGAATCGGAAGGAATAGTGCACACCAATGAGCCACCAACGCTCCATATATATCCGTATATAAATATATATGTAGATAGTAAAAAAACGGTATTTCAATATTACAGACTCCAATTTTATTTATATGTAGATACATAACCACAACGCCATCTAGTCCCAATTGAAGCAAGGAGCTTGTATCTATTATACACTAAACACCCCCTTTAAACGTATAAAGCAATAGACATCTATCATCTCTACACATTATCAATGTATATAAATAGGTTCATTCACTATTGGCGAGGGCAAAAATTAACGCAACGAGCCCAAGGCCGTCCCAGAGCGGGACTCAAGTCTCGGCTTAAGTCGTTACAGGGAGGGCTAAGTAACCTTGTAGGTGGGTTTCTTTATCCGTTATTCTGTTCTACTAATAGACCGTATAAAGTTGATTATACTGTGGCTAGATGACAGTGTTTGTATCTGACGATATTTAAAGAGTTATAGTAAAAAGTTTTACTGTGTTCAAAATCTTTACCCATTTCCAAGGACACAAGTTGTCCTAACGGCTGCAGCTTCTCTCTCAGGGCGTCACCGATCTGACGGACAACCTCTCCCCTGGCGGGTGCAGGCATTTCGGCCCAGGTGTGCCAGGCCTCCTCCGCCGCCGACACGCATTTTTCATAGTCTTGCGCGCTTCCCGCCTGCACTTCAGCAATAACTTGCCCATTTGCTGGGCTGAAAGACTGGATCACCTGAGAGCAGATGGTATGCTGTTTAGTTATCCTATCAGTTCTACTCCTCTTTGACCTAGTGGACATAGCGTTCAGGTGCGTGAATGGTAGTAGGTTCGGATAACGCGGGGTATAATCACGTTGTGTGATTTTTCCTAGTTTGTCTAGGACATTGCAGACTGAATCACATAATTGTCGAAAAATTTTAAAAGAAAGAGTGCCTCGGAGGACACGCTACTAAGCCGTCGGTCCTGGCTTCAATACTAGGATGGTAAGTAGACGTTAACACCCGTCAATCCACATTAAGCCCGCGTGGTGAATTATTAGAAAGAAAAAAAAAACTTTATTCAAATAAATCTGTTACAGATACTTTTGAATCGTCAATTGTGATTATTATCATATTTTTTTGTGACTCTACCACCGGTTCGGAATAAGTAGGATCTTCGAGAAGAGCCGGCAAGAAACTTGAGTTACTCTTTTAACAAATTACTGCCCAATATCGCCATAGTTTTGCTGATGATGATCCTATCAGTTTAACTCAATGAGCATTTTTTTAAACTAAACTATCACAATTTGGAATTTGTTGATTGGTGCTAAAATGGGCTCATCTGCAGCCACGTAATCAATTTTTTTTTTTGGGGGACGTGGACGAGCAGTTTCTTTAAATTCTGTTTCGCATTCTTATCCCTCAGCAATTAATTTGGCATCAGATAACACCTGTTGAAACGCGCTATTAATGCGGTATATCTGCAAATCATTTTTAACCGGATTAACTATTTTGGTAGCTTCTGACATAACTTTATCCTATTTTTGCAAATTGCCATCTAGCCCCAAGTTAAGCGTTAAGCCTATATATGGGTACTAAACAACGGATAAACATACATATATACATTTTTTATGTAAATACATACATATTATACATAGGTAACACCCAGACCATTACACACAGACATGTTCATGCACACAAATGTTTGTACTGCCCGGGGATCGAACCCGGAACCCTTGGTGTTGCGGCCGATCTCTCAACCGCAACACTAAATGGGTCGTCAAATACAAATGGAAAACATTAGAGGAGGCCTATGTCCAGCAATGGACGTCCAAAGACTGAAATGATGAATATATTGATTTTATTTCTAATAAGCTTCTTGCATCACTTATCGAAAATAATAATAAGTTTACAAAATTTGTATCTCTATGATCCTCATCAAAACCTATAATCATCCTCTTGGCAAATTTTGACATTCGTCTCATTATCTTGAAACCAATATTCCTGAAGGTTTCACTTCTTCCGTGTGTGAATTGCACGCATGACCTTTTTTGCTTACGCATACATATTTATCGTAAGTAACAAGTATATAAAAAAGTGCAATGGCGAAGACATACCTATCCAAAAATTCAACGATCGACAGGCACCCCGGACGGGCGCTCGGCGCTCGTGTGCACCGCACCCCTTTTACCCTCTGGTAANCCGGGGATCGAACCCAAGAACCATGGTGTAATAGCCGACGTCTCAACCATTACACCAAATGTGATGATGAACATTAAAACTTTCGAAAAGGAATCTTAAATCTTTAGTTTTCATTTTTTGTTATATTTTTCATTATTACAGTGTAAAGAACATCGAAGTTTAGTAAGTATGATTATTATTAACAATAAAGAATGTTTTCAGCACAGCAATATTCGCAATGGAGGGCATCAATGTGGTGATGCCCGTGGAGAACGAGATGAGGAAGCCGCAGGACTTCCTCGGCTGTCCAGGAGTGCTGAACGTGAACATGACGTTGGTGGCTTTGCTGTACGGGGTGGTTGGATTATTCGGGTACATCAAGTATGGAAGTAGTATCCAACCGAATATTACACTCAACTTGCCGCCGGATGAAATGTAAGTATATCATCAGCTCATTAAACGTCCCCACCGAGGGGCACGAGCCTACCCGTATAGGGCGGTAGTCGTCCACGCAGGCCCAGTGCGGATTGGACGATTTCACGCACAACCTTTGAATCTCTTTGCAGGCGTGCGCAGGTTTCATGACGATGTTTTCCTTCACAGTAAGACCGTCGGATAAACGTACATATTAATATGAAAATTCGAAGACATTAGTAGGTGGCGGGATTTGAACCTGCACTCTCCAGATCGTATGGCAACAGTCCACAGCAATGAGCCGACGTTCCAACCACCGAAATGTAAGTACAACATTATAATTTGAATTGAAGGATTGGTTGAGAAATTAACTATGAACCAAAGGTTCCGGGCTCAATTTCCAGATTGCCCAGGCAGTATAAATATTTGTATTTTTAGGGGTGTTTCTATCAAAACTTTTTTTTATAAATTTCATAGTAAATAACAAAAGGGTGGGGTAGGGTTACTTTCTCTAGATTATCTGAATACTGAAAATTTTATGAATTGATATTGATGGTTGTCACCGCACATATTATTTTATTTCATTTCAAAAATGTTTGGATATAGCTGGCAATCAAAGTTTTGTGTTCATTGTGACTGTTTTAATGCCTTGCATCTTTTCAACCTATCGCAGTCCACTGCTGGACATAGGTCTCCCCCATTTTGCGCCAGATATCCCGGTCCTTCGCTTTTCACATCCAGCTTCCCCAGCGACCTTATGCAAGTCGTTGGTCTATCAGGCTGGAGGGCATCCTACGCTACGCTTGCCAAGACGCGGTATCCACTCCAGAACTCGTCTGCTCCAACGGCCATCGGTTCTGCGACATACGTGACCGGGGTGGTCACTGCCACTTCAACTTGCTGATCCGGCGGGCTATGTCGGTAACTGTAGTTCTCTTACGGATTACATCATTAATGCCTTTAGTAGTATACTTTGAATAGGTAAAAAAATCATTGTTTAGTTCCACTTGACGATCCAATGAGGTGTCTATTAGTTCCATGTGATTTTGTGTCCCATATCTAAAAACTAAACTTTGATTTGCATTTTTGGCAACAGATGTTAAGTCTCTTATACCCGGTAATTTCTATCTATATAAATTTTGTAGCTAGCTACAGTGCCCTCATCCCATAACACTAAAGTGCGTAGCTCTTATTCGACGGGACGATATCTGGCACTGCAAACCATGTACGGGACTCGTGAAGGTATCACGACTTTTTTTGTATAAGTGTCAGGACTGTCTGAAGCTGACCTAATGGTAAGTTTTATTATCCTCCATCAATGCAGCACTGCGCCCGTCACCCGAGACAACAGATGTTAGGTTTCTTATACCCGGTAATTTCACTAGCTACGGTGCCCTCATCCCGAAACACAAAAGTGCATAACACTCCTGTTTGACGGGATGATATCTGGCACTGCGGTGGTACCTACCTAGACGACTCAGTATCGAGTCTACCACCTAGTAAAAGATTGAAACATTAAAGTTAATTATCACCACCATTACATGACCAAGTTAAGCCTCCACGTGCTGTAGACACCAAAGCCAATAAAACCCCGTAATATAAATGAGACACACCCGCCCGTTCGGGTTTACGTCAGCTCTAATGTTCGCTGTAAAGATTTTGAGAAAACAATAAAGTTTAAATTGCACCTTTATTGGAGGTGGTTACTTTTTACGTCGTTCCCATGAGGATAAACGTTATTGTATATTTAAGAATCATCTTAGACTAAAGAACTGTCAGAAACAATTAAACAGAGCATTAATACCGTTACATTGATACCCTACACGTGTGAGTTCGTTAAAAAATTGAGTTTCATTTCAATACTTATATGGGGAATCTTAAAATATATATTCTATTTTAAGTTTCTTGAGAAAACCTTAATGCGGTTCATCATCATCGGCTCATATGTCCCCACCTTGGGGCACGAGCCTATCTTAACCTGAAGGCGTATAGGCCTTAGTCGACCACGCGGACCCAGTGCAGATTTTCCGACTTCACACACAACCTTTAAATCTCTTCGCAGGTGTGCGCAGGATTCGTAACGACGTTTTCTTTACCGTAAGAGCGTCGGATAAACGTACATATCATTCCGGAAATTCGAAAAGACTGGTACATGGCTGGATTTTAATCTGCACTTTCTAGATCGGATGGCAACAGTCCACAACAATAAGCTATTGCGATTCTATTTTTTTATGTATAAGTGCACAGGACGGTCTGGACACTCACCTGATGGTAAGTGATACGCCAGACCATGACAGAACAGCATTAAAGGAGACCAACAACTGACAGACAGTTATTATGCTCCATCAATGCCGCACTGCGCCCGTCACCCGAGACAACAGATGTTAGATCTCCTATACCCGGTAATGTCACTAGCTACAGTGCCCTCATTCCGAAACACAAAAGTGCATAACACTCCTGCTTCACCTGTTTGATGATATCTGGCACTGCGGTGGTACCTACCTAGACGACTCAGTATCGAGTCTACCACCTAGTAAAATAAAAAAACATAAGTTCACAGAATACATATACTTAGAAAGTTTCAACGTAAAGTGTTTATAGTTTTGGAGAAAGTGGGTTTGACAGGTAGATGGACAGACAGACATGACGAAATTATTATAGTTTGTTTTTTCCACTCGGCTACGGAACCCTAAAAAGGCTTTTATGTTAAAATTTCTTCCTCAATCTCAATTATTAAAATTCATTATAGCTGTACCTCAGTTATTTTATATTGTAAATGTTTGTGTTTACTCGTCCAGTGCTATTTTGTTAAACCCAAATTGAATAAATTAAATACGAGTTATATAAAATATTCTTATAGTAGTTTAGCTTAACATACTAGCTATTGCGTGCGACTTCGTCCGCGTGGAATAGTTACTTTGTCCTAACGCTCTCTTTAACTCGCTACTTCGTTAATATAGGTGAGTTAAAATTGCGATATCACATAAAAAATCCCCCTGATTTTGAAACATTCTTCATTACTACTCCACTCTTTTGCTCGTAGCGTGATGATATACAGCCTATAGCCTTTCTCGATAAATTAGCTATCTAACACACATCGAACCAGTATTTTCTGAGATTAGCGCGTTCAAAGAAACAAACAAACTCTTCAGCTTTATAATATTAGTATAGATATGCTAATATTATAAAGCTGCAGAATTTGTTTGTTTGTATATTTCTTCGTTTGCTTATCACAGAAACTACTCCGTCCGATTTGATTCTTACAATTCTTTCTTTATCGAGGAAAGCCATTAGCTATATATCTCGCTGAGAACAATAGAAGCGGAGTAGCAAGGAAGAATGTGACATGAAACGGGTTTTTTTTTTCATACGGAGAGCTTCCGCTGCGTGCGCTACGTAAACGGTTAAAGTTTCGCAAACGTCACGTATAAGAATATTGTTCCCCTTAAAAGGTTTTAAAAACAAGTCAGTGACAGTATATGCTTATCTTTTTTTGGTAACCAAATTTGTTCTAAAATAATGTATTATTTGCAAAGGTGTTAAAAGATGATATTAATCCTTATCGAAATTAATACGTTATTCATCACAAGTACTTACTTTTAAAAGAAATTGTCCTTAACATAATTTGATTTAAATGTATAGGAGATCTCAGTTCAAAGAAGTAGCGGGTTAAAGTATGCGTTAGCTCATAGAAACTATTCAAATGGGACGAAGTCGCGTGCGAAAGCTTGTTAAATAATATAAATGTATTTTAACTACATTATTAAAATTTTCGATTATTAATATAAAGCTTTTATAATTAATGGACATCAACAAAATATCCAGGGACTGAATAAATATAACAATTTCGACAAATTAATTAGGAACCCTTGATTAGGCATCAGTCTAGACGACTCCATTGAGAGGCGAGTCTAGATTTCAATAATAGCTTTGACTAAAACAAATTTATTGTAACCGTAGTAACTAAAATTATTTATTTTCACCAAAGTGAACAGGAGGGTCAGGACGCTCACCAGATGGTAAGTGTTACGCGGAAACTTTAGCCAGTGAAATTATCGGGTTTAAGAGACCTAACATCTGTTGTATCTGATGTCGGGCGCAGTGCGGCTTTGATGGAGGATAATAACTGCTTATTAGTCGTTGGTCTCGATCAATGCCGCTCTGTTATGGTCAAGCGTATTACTTACCATTAGGTGAGCGTCCTGACCGTCCTGTATGCTTTGTCACATAAGAAAAGGCTGTGTGGAAAGAACTATTCCCTGCAGAGGAACGTTATAAGCTGCTATTGAAAAATTTGTATTCTTATTTATTTTTTTACTGTTTATTTAAAACATGTTTAAATATTGTAGAGTATGCGCTTGTTCTATCATTCTCATTCAGCAGACAATGACAGTCTCGTACGCACCACATCAGTAATACGAGAGCCACTGTGACGGCGAGAGTAGATGTGTTGGTAGTCTGCCCATTAAGTGCGTGAACGAGCGTGTGAGTTATCCCACTGTAGGACAAGTCTTTCAAATACCAACAGCACACGAAGTATGGGAACTCAATATTTAAAATTTCAGTATAATATTTTCTTAATTCTTTAACATCAAAGTGGTCTTGTAAATCATATTAAAAGTAACGCTTCATGTTAACCAATACGAGTATAATATTAAAATTCCATTCAGTCCTTTATTAAATTTCTTTCGAACAATGTTAAGAATATCGTATGTAAAATATTTCAAAGACTCGTACGAAACGCTTTGAGTGTTTATTCTTCGTAAGGAAGGAGTTGCCTGCTTTTGAATGGAACTTCGTAATATTGTTAGAAATTTCCGTATGTAAGAATAGGATATGTGGCGGGTTTTACCTTTATTTCATTAAATATACTTTTATTAGTTTATTATTAAAACCAGCAGTGATCACCGACTTGTCCTAGGCACTTTGAATGTATGTTTTCATACCGAACGGTCTCGTTTAATAAATCTACCCTAACCTAACCTACGCCGCTCCAAATACACCGTGGGTCCGAACAGTTCCAATTGGAACTTCAAAATCGATTCGACTTGCTGGAAACCACTGGCGACGTGGACGAGTTAACCGACAACGTGGTGAAGACGGTGTGTACACTGGGTTGCAGGCATTTCGCCGATGAAACGAGCTAAGTCGTCCAAACTTTCTCCGAAACCCTGGATTTGATGAGGCTGATACGCGAGATGCCATCTGCTGCTGTTGCTTCGCCGGAATATCAGGCTCTCTCCAAGCGGATACGAAAACTCGTTCGCAGGGACCTCCGCTGTTTCAATACAAGGTTCATTAAGGACCTTATTGAACAGAACAGGGGGCCCAAAGTTTTCCAAAAACCACTTGGGAAGAGCCATCTGGTTAAGCTTAAGACAGCAGATGGGCAATTACTTGCGACTCGCCCACAGATCCTGGAAGAGGTTGAGAAATTCTATGGACGACTGTATTCATCGAGCGCTCATCAGCCACAGACCGAGGACACCGAAGATCCACGTGCCCCACTAAGGCGCCATTATACGCAGGATATCCCGGATGTTGACGTTAGCGAGATTAGTGCAGCCCTGGAGCAACTTAGGAATGGGAGGGCCCCGGGGGATGACGGTATTACGACAGAGCTCCTAAAAGCCGGTGGACAGCCCGTCCTTAGGGCATTAGTCGAGCTCTTTAATGCCGTCATCCACCAAGGAACTACACCAGAGGCGTGGTCCAGAAGCGTTGTCGTCTTGTTCTTCAAGAAGGGTGACAAAACTCTCTTGAAGAATTATAGACCGATAGCACTTCTGAGCCACGTCTATAAGTTGTTTTCCAGAGTTGTAGCGAACCGTCTCGCCATAAGACTTGACGAATTCCAACCACCGGAGCAGGCTGGGTTTCGAAAAGGCTACAGCACCGTGGACCACATCCATACTGTTCGGCAGCTTATACAGAAGACCGAAGAGTATAACCAGCCGCTGTGTATGGCATTTGTGGACTACGAGAAAGCCTTCGACTCCATCGAAACCTGGGCTGTTCTGGAGGCTCTGCAGCGATGCGGTATCGACTGGCGATATATCGAGGTGATGAAGTGTCTCTCCAACGCAGCGACGATGACCGTTCAGATCCAAGACCAGCGGACAAACTCATCCAATTGCGTCATGGTGTGAGACAGAGGGATGTTATATCCCCAAAACTGTTCACAAACGCATTGGAGGATGTCTTCAAGACCCTGGACTGGTCTGAACGAGGCGTCAACGTCAATGGAGAGTTTATTTCTCATCTTCGTTTTGCTGACGATATCGTCATCGTGGCAGAGTCATCGGAAGAGCTTGCGGAGATGCTGAACAGCCTTAACGAATCTTCCCGATGAGTTGGCCTTGGCATGAATTTGGACAAGACGAAAGTCATGTTCAACAGTCGAGTCATGCCACAACCGATATGTGTCGATGGCATCCGTCTCGAGGTTGTGGGCCAAACTATCCAACTTGGCCGGCATAACTTCGAGAGGGAGGCTAGTAGGAGGATTCAGTTGGGCTGGGCGGCATTCGGGAAGCTACGTCATCCTAACGTCAACTATTCCGCAATGCTTAAAAGTCTTGAGCAATGCGTCCTACCCGTGCTAACATACGCAGCTGAGACATGGACACTGACTGCGGGATTGGTACATAAGTTCAAAGTCACTCAACGCGCAATAGAGCGAGCTATGCTTGGAGTCTCTCTTCAGGATAAGATCAGAAATGATTTAATCCGTAAGAGAACTAAAGTTACCGACATAGCCCGCCGGATCAGCAAGTTGAAGTGGCAGTGGGCTGGTCACGTATGTCGCAGAACCGATGGCCGTTGGAGCAGACGAGTTCTGGAGTGGAGACCGCGTCTTGGTAAGCGTAGCGTAGGACGCCCTCCGGCCCGATGGACCGACGACTTGCGAAAGGTCGCTGGTGTAAGCTGGATGAGAAAAGCGGAGGGCGGGATGTCTGGCGCAAAATGGGGGAGACCTACGTCCAGCAGTGGACTACAATAGGTTGAAGAGGTAGAGAGAGAGAGAGACTTTATTATTACTTGTAAAAATAAAAAAAATGCTTCGTTTGATTATTTAATAGCTAGATAGGTAATAAGGCTTCTTTATTGCACGAATCTAAATATAAAAAATGTAAAGCACCCGCAGGCTGAAATTTGGCATGCAGCTAGATGGTATGACGTCCGCTTAGAAAGAATTTCAATTAATTGTACCCATAGGGGTAGAATTAATCAAAATTCATAGGTGAATAAAAATAGGGGATGAAAAATAATACTACTTCACGAGACCTAAGCCGTGGGCAAAAACGTCATAATAAACATTTTAAATACAAAAGGCGATTTTCGGCTTCATTTTTAGCAAAGCATAGGAAGCGACTACGTTCATAAATTTCGAATCACGAATATATTTTTTTCCTCTAATACCGTTGCTACAATGTTAACACGGGTTAATTGATGTATCGATACTCCCAATCGTGAATCTGTAATGCTATCAAATATTTTCAAAGATATAAAATTTCGGGTATAATACTCGTAAAAGGAATATCATTCGTGTAAAATAACACTCATTATATGTGGGTAAATGCCATACAATGCTTTGCAGGCGGGTTGATGAGCGTAGGGATATGCCAGTACCGAAATTTCTCGAGTTGTGTCCACGCTACGGGAAACGAAGCGACCCCGAAACAGATGGACGGATGACCTGCTTAATGTGGCGCGTAGCAGATGGATGTCGACTGCTAGGGATCGGTCTCCGTGAAAATCATTAGGGGAGGCCTTCGTCCAGCAGTGGACTTTTTAGGGTGTAATGATGATGATGAAAACAATTCCGCGCGCCGTGAACCCTCATTACCCTCGGAGTAATAATATTTACTTCGAGGCCTGACCCCACATTAAATTGTTTTTTTTTATAATTTTTTTATTGTTATATGTATTACTAGCTTTTGCCCGCGGCTTCGCTCGCATTAAATTCGGGATAACACGGTACTTGCATTTATCACTATACATACGATTTCTCCTCCCTCCAACTTTGAAGGTTTCGGGTCAACTTCAGAAATTTTTTTTTCAAAAATATGTTATAGTGAGCTAACCTTAAAAGATGACATATGCTGTCGCGGATTTTTTTGTAGACCATTAAAAGCAGAACAATACTCTCATACATGACTTTTGTGTAACTTTAACCGTTTACGCAGCGTACGCAGCGGAAGCTCCAAGTATGAGAAAATACCCCCGATTTTGAAACATTCTTCATTGCTGCTCCGCTTCTATTACTCGTAGCGTGATGATATATAGCCTATAGCCTTCCCGATAAATAAGCTATCTAACACTGAAAGAATTTTTCAAATCGAACCAGTAGTTCCTGAGATTAGCGCGTTCAAACAAACAAACAAACTCTTCAGCTTTATATATTAGTATAGATTGGTCAATCGTAAATTGTTTTGCATGATTTTTAAAATATTTGATTTTTGTATCAATAGATTTGCCTCATATTTCAGGCATTCACTTTACATTACGAGTAGGTTATTATTTTAGAAATTGTAAATTTTCTCGATTTCATCCTGTATGTGTGTTAATCCGACGCTCTTACGGTGATGAAAACATCGTGATGTGAGAAAACCTGCGCTCGCCTATGAAGAGATTCAAAGGTTGTGCGTGCAGTCGGCCAATCCGCACTAGGCCCGCGTGAAGATAGATAGATAATTAATTCATTTATTTGCATCACAAAAACCGATAAGAATATTGTATTTGGACAATTAACAAGAATATAATTTAACAAAAACGATACAATACAAAATAATTAATCCGGTATATTATTTATTGTGCGTCACAGCGATACAAAAAGGCCAAACCTCAGCATTGGGTTCACCGACGGCAAAGCACTGATTTTCAGCTTTGGCCTGAGAATCATTTGAGCCCTCAATATTAGTGATTCCTCAATTTACAGTAATTAGTTAACAAAATTTCTCTAATATACAAAATAACTAAACGAGTGATAAGGTCATCAAAAGATTATTCATATTAAATATATAACTATACATAAATAAATAGGTGACATAATTGTGTATTAAAATTACATTATTAAATATTATACATCAGATTTCATTCATGATAACATTAATTAAATCGTGTACCTACATTATTGCATATTAACCAAGTATTTTTTAAAGGACATAATGTATACTTATATTCAAGAAAAATAGATATAGTGTATCGCTACAGATTTCCCAATACAGGAGATGGGGCAAGCCGCGTTTAAAGTGCGACAACTGTAAGCTCAACGAGCATACACTGGCTACCAGTTTACGCTCTGTGAGACGAGTCAAGACGCACGAATAATAGAAGAAATTACCGTTTTTTTCAAAATGCCATCCTGTGCAATGTAACATGCCATCATCGCAATGAATCAGTAAATTTACCAAGTAATATAATAACTTTTCACAGGTAAGAACCGAAAAGAAATTGCGACACTGGGTCTGCCTATAAACTTGGCAGCTTGTCCAGTCTAATGTATTTGATGTCTGTGGTATCGCTAAAGGTACTCGCGTAGGTCTAGGCACACCAGATCCGTAGCATTCTTGAAATGTCGAAAACTTGAGTTTAGTGTATAAGTATGCTTAACGACGTCAAACATGAGAGAAGCCAGATGCAATCGCCTGCGCGATTCCATGTTTAGCATTGACGCTGCACAAAGGAAAGGAGATACATGATCCCTTGGGGAATGTCAAAACAGAAACGAGCGGACGCATTTTGAACCCGTTGTATCTTACGTCTTGTTCTAGCAAGCATCCGGGGTCCATAAAATATATCCCCATAATTAAGCCGTGACAGTATCAATGCCTCACAAAGTATTATCCGCGTTTTCTCTGATAAGAGATTACGCACCTTGTAGAGAACCCTCAATCTATAAAAACAATTTCTAACAAGATTTAGAACATGGCTCTCAAATCTCAAGTCATATCGAAAATTTTGCTTCCCTTACGCACTCTATGTTATTACCTTGAATGGTGATATCAAGACTATCATCATTGAATCTCTCATCGAATTTTGATAAGCCAAGAACTATGTACTTGGATTTTGTTGGATTGAGAGTTATAGCGTTTTCTGAAGACCATTTCCTATTGCTTCTAAATCGTCATTTAAATTTCTACAGGCCTGAGGTATTTCTGTAGGTTTGCAAGAAATATAAATCTGAACATCTTCAGCGTAACAATGATGTCGGCAGTGCTCAATAACTTTAGGCAGATCCGCGCTATATATTATAAATAATAGCGATCCCAATATGGAGCCCTGTGGAACCCCTCTTTTGACAGCACACCTATTAGATAGGGTAAATAATCCATCAGCCTTTCGCAACTTTACTGCTTGATGGCGACCCTCCAAATAATCTTCAAACCAAGAGACTGCATGAGAATCCAAACCATAGAACGACATTTTGGCCAGGAGAAGAGAGATATTGAGGCCGTCGAACGCGCGGGAAAAATCAAGTAATGCCAAAACAGTCCCTTTAACAACATCCCGGTCCGCAAGAATGTTATCGATTAGGTCGAGGAGAGCTGTAACCGTACAGCCTTCAAATGGTCGATAGATGTCATGAGAGATTTCTGCACCTGCTCAGATATTCTATTTTCCAAGGCCTGTAGTCTCTCTTCAAGTTTGACGATACGATTCTCGCTCTCTGTGACTCTGTTTAAGATGGCTATTACAGTTTCATCAAACCACTTTATAAGAGCCCTATTGGTTCAAGACTCATCCCGCATCTCTTCCCTAAAAGAACGCACCTCCAACACAAGTGCCTGAAAGTCGCTCAACTCAACGGTCATATTATGAGCTGTGTCATTCAGATTGTCAACCAGGGCTGGGCTGGGCTGCTCAGCGCCAGACATATCCAGCTGCACAGGGCTCTTGATCGCACCTCCACGATTAAGATTAATTAAGTTACACCTAACCACTCACAGCCACGCGAACCGGCGTGTTGGTGTTATCCTTCTATTCGTTCGACGGCTGGCTACTCATACACAACACACATCTCCAAGCTGTCCTGTGCTCATTTGTCAAGGTATTGTAAAATCGCTGTTCAGACACATTGGCGCACTCTAAATCATAGTATTGATTACAGCCGCCACAATTTAGGTAACACCGGTCCGATATGACGCATCGACATCCTCCACAAACAATATGATTTGGAGACATTTTTTATGGGAATAGCAGACGAAGGACGAAGGAATATTAATAAATTCAATAATAATAATTTAAAAATAAAAATAAATTTGAAAAGAAGGGGATAAACTATATGCCAAGATTCGAACTCCAAGTATGTAGTGAAGTTCGACAGGATAGCACGCTCCACCAATATAATGTCAAGGTGTAGTGCGAAAAAATTGTATTGGTGGTGTAAATGCTAGCAAGCCCAACTCGTTTGTCAAGTTATTGACGAGTGTTTGCGAATAGATCAAGGTCACGGTTCGCTGGCACGTCCGTTGACACTTCTCACTGACACAAATAGTAGAACGTTAACAGCTGATTTTCGTAAACGAACGCTCACTGTTGTTAATTCACGACACTTATCAGCACTCTTAGCACACAGTTCGTCAAGGGGGATGACTATGCAACAGTTTTTATCACCTTTTTGGCAAATCAATAAGTTAGTTAATTTTAAAACTTTAAAAATCCGGAGTACATAAGAATCACGTCCGTGTCGTTACCGCGCCCCGCGCGTCCTCCTGTCCGTCCGTGAACGACTATTATACACTATACGGGTAGGCTCGTGCCCCTTGGTGAACTGAGATGATGATGATTCATGGAAATAACAATTCAGCCTAAGTGGTGGGCAATTTATGATTTGTTTTACTTTGAGTTTTCCGTTATATTGCTTTTATGTATCCGATATTCCATAGCGTTTATTGTTTTTACAGCATTTTCGATAGATGTGCACTGAAACTACAATTAAATATACTTTTAAATAATAACAAAATATATGAAAAACTTAATATAACCAAGAAAAGGATAGGGTTAAACTTTCAAATAAATGAATCGTTAGGTATGCTAAATTATTTATTTTAACGTACTACGTAAGCAAAGATGTGAAACGCAAAGTACCTATTCCACGCGGGCGGAGCCACGGACATAAGTTACAGGATATTAAGTGTTTGCGAAATGCATTACCAATTTGTGAAAGGGTCCATTCGCAACCAAATGAAGCTCGGATTGGTCCACCTAATATATTTAAAGGGGTTTTGTCGCACTTTCGAAGGGACAAATTTCGGGCGATTACTTACCCGATATTAGGTTATCATTAGAGAACGAACCCATATAACTTCCCGATTTTTTTAATGACATAAAATAAACGGGACGTTCAGTTTAGTTATCAGGTGGTAAGTGATACGCCTGAACATGATAGATACAGTTATAGGTTATCATTAATTTCCGTCAACACCACCCTGAAAAACACGACTACTAAGAAACACTGCATGTATTCTGTCATGGTCAACCGTATCACTTACCACTAAGTGAAAGTACTGGTCGTTACGTCCACTTTTTCAAAAAAAAATTTCACGTCCACAATTTTTAAAAAAGATTTGGAAACTCACTCGTAACTACTCCTTAGTGATTCATGTCCATGAGGCGATAGCACTCACCGTCGGTAAATCGTCTGCTCCTTTTAATATCCATAAAATAAAATAAATATCCACTGCCATTCACACAGCGCTATCTAGTCCCAAACTAAGCATAAGCCTGATATAGATATTAAATAATGAATAAAATCATACATATATACTTAAAAACATACACACATACATATTACACATAGAAACACCCAGACCAAAACAAACAGACATGTTCATGCACACAAATGTTTGTGCCCGGGTATCGAAACCGGAACCCTTAGTGTAATAGCCAGCCATTACACCAGATGGGTCGTCAATAAAATAAAATATAAAACTGACATGACTATTCGCTAACCGCAGCCGCAGCATCATCAAGTCAAACAATAAGAAAAGAAAATAAACCAAAGCTCTTTAGTATCTGGTCGTACAATGGACGTATAATGATTTTTCTCATAAAGAAAACTTTATTAATAATCGTAACGAATTTTATTATAAGCCATTATATTAAAGTATAATGATAGATGTGGTAATTAGTGAGAACAATTGGTCTTTCTTGCATTGTAGAAAAGCTTCAGGGTTTTATTAGTGAGAACAATTGATCTTTCTTGCATTGTAGAAAAGCTTCAGGGTTTTCTAAGTGAGAACAATTGGACTTTCTTGCATTGTAGAAAAGCTTCAGGGTTTTATTAGTGAGAACAATTGGACTTTCTTGCATTGTAGAAAAGCTTCAGGGTTTTATTAGTGAAAACAATTGGTCTTTCTTGCATTGTAGAAAAGCTTCAGGGTTTTAGTAACCTTACAAATGTTGTGCTTTATGATCATAATTAGGTCATTACATATACTTTTCCATTTTATTAATAATTCAAGATATTATTTCAATCGAAATGTGAGGGCTCGATAGCGTAGAGTCTTGTGTGCTCTTTTGATACTAATCAATATCACCAGCCCATTGAACGTCTCCACCGAGGGGTACGAGCCTACCAGTAAAGAGTCTTTAGGCCTTAGTTAATATTATTTTAATACAAGGAATAGAAACAAACTTGCTGTTCCAGACTTGAGACTACATAAAGTAGGTAAATCTTTTATTGGAAGATGTATAAAGTTTTTCAATAAGGTACAGCAAAATATTGTCGAGTTACCTTTACACATGTTTAAAGCTATGTAGAATAAAAAAACACCTTTCTAAAAAAGGGTACTATACTATTGACGAATATTTATGTGATAAAAATCCATGGTCTTAAACTGCTCAGTTACTTCAGTGTTTGTAAAATATCTGTACATTAAAATCATTGTTTAAAAAAGGCTGTACTGTTGAATTTTCTTGGGAATTTTTTTTTTTTCTTTCTTAACAGGCCAAGACGCCGAAGCGCTTTTTTCCAAGTATCAAAATTCATTATTGTGCTTAACTATGGTATTTTAAATGTATTTTTTGTATTCTTTTTGAAGTTTATGAGTACTTTTTGTAAGCCTAATCTGAATAAATAAATTTTGACTTTCACTTTAGTGGCCCACGCACGCCCAGTGCGGATTGGACGAATTCACGCACAACCTTTGATTGAATCTCTTCACAGGCGTGCGCATGTTTCCTCACGATGTTTTCCTTCACCGTTAGAGCGTCGGATATCGTTTATATTATTTCGATTGATAGTTGATTAAAAATTATTTTCTCAAAAAATTGTCTAGTGTCTTACTTGAGAGGTCAATTATATTGCCTGTTTTAAATAACGAATGATTTTCTGTACTTCATTAAATTTGGAAAAATACCATCATCTATGCACTAATTGAATATGATGGCTAAGTGGGTGCTATATTGTTTATAGTTAATTTAATAATAATTACTGAGATTTTCAGTTTTCTTTGTATTTAGTTCTTTAAACGTTTGAAAAATTGTGTATGAGTTAATATGTTTAAAGCTGAATATATCATTGCACTTTTTAAACTACTAGATGTTAAAAGACCGCTAGCAACAGCAAAACTAGAATTTAACGTTTTAGTAACCTCACATGCAATATTCGTAAAAATGTTTAAAAGCTTTAGAACCTTCAACACGCGCTGTAAAACGTCGATAATGATTGGCTTATATTTGCACGAATTGGAGGTGGTAAGCAATGATATTCTGTATAAAGATAAATACGTCATCCGTGCTTCAAAAACGAACCACCAAAGAGAAAATAGTTGTAGGCTCTTTGTGTAGGTAAATGTACACTGCATTCTGAACACTTTTTTCGATTGTTTTGTAAGCATATCACGAATCTATACTTTTTACATCATTGGTGGTAAGTCTTTCCAAATTTGGCGACAGCATATTTGAAGCAACCCTGGGTCGCGCTCAATTTTGTAGTAGGTTCGTATAACCTAAACCTTCTTGATGATGTCCTTTTGTTTCAGACCAGCGCTGGTGGCCAGTATATGCGTAACAGTTGCCGTGTTCTTCACGTACTGCCTGCAAATGTATGCACCGATGGATATATTGTGGAGTCGACTGCAGACGATGGTCACACGAACATACGAGAACATTGCACAAATAGTTTTAAGGACTGTCAGCGTTCTTATTACAGGTAGGCTTTTTACTATAAATGAATATCCACTGACATCCACACAGCGCCATTTAGACCCAAGTTAAGCTATGGGTACTAAACAATGCAACATACTCATATTATTTTGTTTTTAGACCAATACAGACATGTTCATGTACACACATGTTTGTACTGCCCGGGGATCGAACCTGTAACCCTTGTTGAAGTAGCCGACATCTCAACCAAGACGAGATGGTCATCATTGTGAGAATGTACGTTTTGGACTCACACCTACATTATGAGAAGAAAATTACCTACCTTTAGGGAAATGGCTCACGGTTATTAAAATACATATATTTTGACCAACCAACCACTCATACTGGTGACCTGGTTAAGGCGACGGGTAGAGAGTATCCACTCAGTGAAAGGCATAGAGGGAAGCCTTCGTTCAAAACTTTTATGTTGTAAATTGATCGGGATCGCTCACCTAATGGAAAGTGTTAATTCTCCGTCACTACCGCTTTGCACCCGTAACAAGAGACATGTATTAGGTCTTATATGCCCGGTATTTTTACTAGCTACAATCCCCTTATTTCAAATCACAATAGTGCATAACACTCCTTGTTTCACCATCATCAGCCTATTAAACGTCCCACGAGAGGCACTAGCCTCCTCGTAAAGTTGTATAGGCGTTGTCCACGGAGCCGGTGCGGATTGGCCGACTTCACGCACAACCTTTGAATCTCTTCACAGGTGAGAGCAGGTTTCCTCACAATGTTTACCTTCACCGCAACCGAGCGTCGAATTACGTATATATTATTTCGAGAATTCGAAAATACGTTGGTACGTGCCGGTATTTGAACCTGCGCGCTCCAGATCGGACTTACTTGATTAATAAGCCAACTTAAACTTAAGAAAAACTGAGCAAGCATTCAGTGACTTTCTCTTTAACATTTTACCATAAAATTTAGTAAAAGCAATATTTTAGAGGCTATAAGTTTTGGCAGACTACCAACTACTCGTAAATTATAACGTAAATTCTCCTAACTCCGAACAATGCTGACGGCATAAAATCCGAGCTTAGGAACGCAACTTCTCTTAATCATATTTCAAACCTGACATTATCAACAGCTTGATCCATAACAGTAATCTCAAGTCCTAGGCTAATCGAAATTCATCCTGAGAGATAAAAGTTCCTAAGAGGTTCTAACCTTTGAGAAGTTTTAATAAATAAAGCCACATTATTTATAAGAATAAATGAATCGGATACGCATATAACTATTACCATTATTTTGTATTAGCTTCGTTTAAATAATAAATATCCACTGACATTCACACAGCGCCATCTAGCCCAAAGTTAAGCGTGAAGCCTGTATAATGGGTACTAAAAGACGGATAAACATTCTTATATCATCATCATCAGCTCATTACACATCCCCACCGAGGGGCACGAGCCTACCCGTATAGGGTGATTAGGCCTAGTCGCCCACGCGGCTCAGTGCGGATTGGACGACTTTACACACAATTCGAATCTCTTCGCAGGCGTGCATGAAGTTCCTCATGATGTTTTCCTTCACCGTAAGAGCGTCGGATAACGTAAATCGAAATTCGAAAATACATTGGTACGTGTCGGGATTTGAACCTCAGCCCTCCCGGTAGGAAGGCGACAGTCCACACCACTGAGCCACCGACGCTCCATAATATTCTTATATATATTTTTTGTATTATATAATGTATCATACAAAACATCCAGACCATTACAAACAGCTATCTTCATGCACACAAATGTTTGTAATGCCCGGGGATCGAACCCGGAACCCTTGGTGTTGCAGCCGACGTCTCAACCGCGTCTCTGGGTAATTGATATTAAATAGCCGTACAGTACTTTTATTATATGTGAGGGTTCAAAACAATGTTATATCGTCTTTTACCTCCGTGGGCATTAGGCGACAAATTATCATTAGACCATAAGCATGAAGTTCATTGCAATAATGGTGTATTTTATTGTCAATTATAGAACTAAAGCTTATAATTTACTTCGAGGAATCCCAGAAATAGCCTGTCTTGTGTCTAAATATAGGGGCAAGGCATGTACTGCTAATGCGCATAACTTGTAGCCTCTAGGTATGTTTGTTGAATGGAATATGATATAATGTAATAGTACATTAATTTATCATACTCATACTCGTATATTACATTGTATGTACTTCAAAACCGTTGTAAAATGCATTTCTTTTGATAAAGTAGGAAATATCGCTTTCATAGATTTATAATCCACGTTTCGTTTAATTATTATTTCGTAGTTTCAGCAATTTAGGTGTACTAAAGTGGGGTATTCGCTATTATTTTCAATAACATTATATTACTCAACACAAGGTTTCTATTTTCATTTTTTCTGTAAAATATTGAATTAAAATAATGATTTCCTTTCGCTTTTAGAAAAATGCAAGGCCCCGTTTCGTTTTTAGATATTTAGTTTCCAAAGGTGTCTCTGTTTTTTTTATTACTTCTTTTTCCTGCTTCATCGAAAAGCGGACATTTCATTTAAAAGCCACTTTCGTATGCGCAACTGTTCTCTGAATTCAATTAAGATTGTTTGCAAAGTGGTCTAGTTTCTCCGGCTGTTGGTGTTGACTACGAGACGTGCTAGTATTATTAATTGAATATATTTTCGCACTAACATATGTCGTCATCATAGATATACTAATATAAGTATGGAAGACGATATTAATTATTCAATCAAGAAAAGTCATGTTAAATTTGGCGAACTTGAGGTCGAAATATTTCGGTGCAAGGTTGATGGGTTGCAATGGTTTTGTTATGTTATGAACCAATCGTAAGAGCGTCGGTGCCTTATTTGGTGTGGATTGTTACCTTTAGATCTTGAGGATGCAGGTCAGAATTCAATGCCTTTTCGGTTTTTCGAAATAATTTACATATACGTTAATACGACGCTCTTACGGTGATGGAAAACATCGTGAGGAAACCTGCGCACGCCTGCGAAGAGATTCAAAAGCTCTGCGTGAAGTCGTCTAATACTGGGCTCGCGCGGACGACCAAGGCCTATACGCTAAAGTTTAATGATGATAATAAACCCATCGTAATCGTATCGTTATTAATCATACAATTGATTTTCGTGACGTAAATGAACCGACACTTGGCATGTGAATCTCAAAGAGATTAAGCTCTTACACTTCTACTAAATACATCGTATTTTCTGATAAATATAAAATATCACAGAATTGTTTCTGAATCATTCTAAATCGGCTTTTGTTATTGACTTCTGTGTCGAGTAAAACCTGTGCAGAATGCCGGCGGGACATCAAAACCAAGTTTAAAGTTTTGTCGCTACCGAGACGAGCCTTAATAAGGCCCCCGGGCTTTATTCGGGTTAATTTGAATATCAAAGTGAAACTACAGAATCCGCTTCATATCGGCTTACGGCAACAGATTATGATCACGTCGTTTATGTCATATTTATCTAGTAGCTGAAAAACTGTTAAAGGCCGCTTGGACAGTCAAACTAAAAGCTAAAAAAAGAGTTTTCACTCTGATCTAATCTATACTAATATATAAAGCTGAAGAGTTTGTTTGTTTGTTTGAACGCGCTAATCTCAGGAACTACTGATTCGATTTGAAAAGTTCTTTCAGTGTTAGATAGCTTATTTATCAAGGAAGGCTATAGGCTATATATCATCACGCCACGAGTAGTAGAAGCGGAGCAGCAATGAAGAATGTTTCAAAATCGGGGGTATTTTTTCATACTTGGAGCTTCCGCTGCGTACGCTGCGTAAACGGTTAAAGTTACACAAAAGTAATGTATCAGAGTATTGTTCTGCTTTTAATGGTCTATAAAAAAGTCCACGACAGCATATGTCTATCTTTTAAGGTTAGCTCACTATAACATATTTTTTGCTAAAAAAAATTCTGAAATTGACCCCGAAACCTTCAAAGTTGGAGGGAGGGGGAAATCGTATGTATAGTGATAAATGCAAGTACCGTGTTATCCCGAATTTAATGCGAGCGAAGCCGCGGGCAAAAGCTAGTAATAAATAAAGATCAACCGACATTCACACAGCGCCATCTAGCCCCAAGTTAAGCGTGGAGCCTGTATTACGGACGCTAAACAATTGATAAACAAACCTACTAATATACTTTTGTTTTGTAAATACATCCATATTATACATATAAAACACCCAGAGCAATACAAACAGACATGTTCATGGACACAAATGTTTGTACTGCCCGGGGATTGAACCCGGAACCCTTGGTATATTAGCCGACGTCTTAGCCTTTATTTATTTATTTATTGCATTCCAGATGACATAGATGTTACATAAACAATTTACATAATATACTATCTAAACATCATATGGACCTTTACAGGCATAGCAACATGGAAGTCAGAGGGCAGATATTTTACCATAATATATTTAATTAATTTTCCTCGTGTCTTATGTATTTAATTATAATCGGTTTTTTTCTTTATCATTTAAATAATTAATTTAATTAATTAATTTAATTCTTTACACGTAATATTTGATTAAAGCTTTTAATTAAACTTAATTTTAACAGGTAGGTATTATATTTGAGGCTAGATGATATTTTTATAGAATAGGAGGCAAACGAGGTGACAGATCACCTGATGAAAAGTGAATACTGCCCATGGACATGCCACCATTTGCAACACCAAAGGAAGTTGAGTTGAGGAGAGTTGTTATTTGCATCCCGCCTGCGGAGAGACGACTATTCCAAACTTTATAATTATCTTTAAAATATATTAATAATCAAAAAACTACTAATTAAATACAATTACTGTTAAATATATTCGTGAATTTATTTTAATTTGTTTTGTTATTGATCTTGCATGTACAACATATTTTGTAAATGTTTTTAAAAGTAGAATGTATTGTTGTTGTGCCCTTCAGGGTCCACATGTGAACTGTTATTACAAATGTACCTTTTAACTTCATGTAGTATGCAATAAAGAATTGTGAATTGTGAATCGTGTCGAAGGCTCTTAATTCTAACAGTTTTACCCGATGGTCTCGGGCTGTTAGTAATAAAATGGGATCATTTATTGTAACGAAAAGGAAATAACAGTTCAAACGTATTTTCGCCGGCATCTTTTATTTTAATTTTAAATTCTAGATTCTTACTTCCCGTTCTTAAGGGATATATTTTCCACGGTCGTTTTCAAACATACGCTAAAATGCCTATCACGGTTTCTTATACGATTGGTTAAAGGCGGGATAGATGCCCTACTTATTTAAATATCCTCCCAGTTTTAAAATATATTTTATATAAATATTGTCCATATTTAGCTACTTTAATCCTTTATGTTTTCCTCGAATTTGTTAATTTGGATTAATTACAATGTAAGGTTTTGTAGACCTTTTTATATATAGAGATAGATGTCTACATTATATGCTCCACTATAAAAACACACTACAATATCCCACGACCCCGGATCCCGCAGAGTGAAGTTATATTAATCTCACACTCAAAGGTGACTGACAGTTATCCATCAACACACAGCCCAAACCACTGGACGGATCGAGCTGAAATTTGGCATGTAGGTTGTTATGACGTAGTATCCGCTAAGAAAGGAATTTAATTTCATATAATACCTCTGTGAGTTTTACTCATTCTTCTACCGATGTTTCTATTATTAAGAAATCCAACGATACCATAGCAGGAAAAAGCTATCATTCTTTATAGATGGCGGTAAAATATTAGTGATGAATTAATCAGGATTCTGCCTAGAAAACTAATCAAGATAATACGACAAAATTACTGGACACATTTTCATATTTATTCTGCAGTAGTTTTGTGTGTGGTTTATCATACATAAATAGCAGATTGGATTGAGTAAAACACGTGTATATTTTCCTTGAAGAAAATACGTGAAAGATAATTCTAATATTCCTTAACCCACTTATTCATCTTTTCATAAGTCAATAAGCTTATCATACAAGAAACAATTACACAAGTGAGTTTCTTCAAAAATAGTTCATTATTCCGCACACTGACATCATTTGACGACCCATTTTGGTGTAGCGGTTAAGACGCAACTACTAAACCAAGGGTTCGATCCCCCGGGCAGTACAAACATTAGTGTGGATGAAAATGTATGTTTGTAATGGTCTGAGTGTTTTCTATGTATGTATTTACAAAAAAAAGTATACAAGTATGTTTATCTGTTGTTTAGTACCCATATAATACTTATCGTTTAACTTGGGACTAGATGGCGTTGTGTGAATGTCAGTGGATATTTATTTACTATTTACATTTATTTACTGAACACCATTAAAATTTGGTGTTATAGTTGGGATGTCGGCTATAACATCAAAGGATTCATGTTCAAGCCTAGGCCTTATTCTTATAATTCATAATCTTTGAAAATTTTACAAGTCCCAGCTCTATACAAAATATTCTCGAAATTCGGCTAAGTGTGTCCGACACTTAGCTTTATAGCCCTTTACTACACCCATACCGACCTTTAAAAAAACATACAAGCATTGACATAATTCTCTAGTTTAAACTTCAGACACTAACAAATTTAAGTTCGTAGATTGTTAACACTTTGAATTAGCATTCCCACTTCAAGTTTGAGTCAGAGATTACCTAGTCTATAAGTAGCCTTCGTAATCAATGATATCTCACCAAATTTTAATATCTTATTTATTTTTGGCCAGTTTACAAGACATTTACTTATTGCATTGACAATATATCAGTCATCATCATACATATATTTTCGAAAATTCGAAAATACATTGGTACGTGTCGGATTTGAACCTCAGCCCTCCCGGTAGGAAGGCGACAGTCCACACCACTGATCCACCGACGCTCTATTAAAGTCATATTAAGACATAATTAGAACTGCCCCTTAACAATATTAATCAACGTTCGTTTGAACGTTGTGAAATTAGTAATTAATTAATTAATATCCAGAACTACATACTAAGCTAAGGTTATAAACTGGCTCATTAATCGGAAAGAAACGCGACAGGTTACTTTTAAAATGTTCATTTGAGAACAGTTTAAGAAGTTGACAAAGAAATCAAATCAATTTATCATATCAATAGGACCGTCTGGTAACTTCATTTTAAAACTTTTCTGCTTTTGTGAGGTGACTTAATGAGTCTATTGTTATAAACGCTCCGGTTAGGTTAGGGCATCGTTTATGCTGGGTCAACACTAACGGAAATGCTATTATGCGACACTGGGCGTTAACTTCAGGTGTAGCCACCACGTGATAATTGGCACTTTTAGTATGTTTAATCTTATCGCAATAATTATTGCGCTAATGGACGTTAGACGTAAATGGTTAGTTATACTCGTAGGTTATTTAATATAACTATTGTGCAAAGATTATTATGGTGTAATGGTTGAGATGCTGACTAAACATCAAGGTTCCAGGTTCGAATCGTTTGTGTGTATAAACATGTATCTACACATAGCAATGTTGGAAGGCCTGTGCGCTGCATTGGGTGGTTATAGGCTACTATCCATTCCCTGTTGAATGATTTGTTCCTAACCCTAAGATTTTTGGTGGATGCTTATTTATTTGACGACTCATCTGGGGGTTAGATCTGGTCACTACAAACATTTACGTGCATGAAAATTTCTGTTTGTATTGATCTGAGTGTTTTCTATGTTAAGTATTCGTATTACAGACTAATGCCTATATTATTTTATCTGTGCTAATGCTTAGTTTGGGACTAGATCATCATCATCATTACAGCCTAAAAATGTCCACTGCTGAACGAAGGCCTTCCCTAATGATTTCCACGCGGACCGATCCCTAGCATTTGACATCCATCTGCTACCCGCCACTTTAACCTTAACCAGGTCATCCGTCCAGGTCGGGGGCGGCGTAGCTTCGTTTTCCGTTACATATATATTTATTTTGATTTGTTTTGTTCCAGTAATCCTGGCCATCGCAGTACCAGACCTGGGGCTTCTTGTTGGTCTTGTCGGCACCATCTTCGTCTCTACTCTCGGCCTGTTGATACCTGTCGTCCTACAAACAGTACACCGGTGGGATCGAGGATTAGGGCCGTACAACTATATTTTGTGGAAGAATGGATTTTTATTCTTATTTTATTTAATAGTATTGTTGGCTGGATCCTATTCTGCCATTAACGCTTTAGTAATGTGAGCTCTGCGTGAATAGAAATAAGGGCTTTAAATTAGCTTGTGATTTAAAGATTGAAGTATTGTTAATGCCTTACAATTTGATATCATAGAAATGTTAATTTTTATTTCATCTCGTAGTGCTTATGTGAGATCGCGGAGGGACATAGCAAGTTTGTGGGCGCTATTATAGTGAACTATAAATATATATTTATGTAATTAGTTTTTT
Organism: Leucinodes orbonalis; assembly: GCA_019425675.1. Lineage (NCBI taxonomy): Eukaryota > Metazoa > Arthropoda > Insecta > Lepidoptera > Crambidae > Leucinodes > Leucinodes orbonalis. The sequence goes on from PQWD01001955.1 coordinate 102,674, forward strand.
TTTGTATAATCTATACCATGTTAAATAAGGTAACAAATGAATCACATACAAATGAATCACATAACAAACAAATCGCAAGCTTTCACTTCACGTTTATAAAGAATTAATCAACCAAATTAGATTTAAAGACAGTAATTACCTAAATATGTATAAGAAATCTGAACTGAAGCTTTCGTATATGCATTAATGTGTGTAGCAGTCTCTGAATTGTTTCAATGATAATAATAAATAGCCACAGACATTCACAGAGCGCCAGCCCCGAACTACATTAGTCTTGTAATATGGATTCTAAACAACGGATAAACATAAAACCCTATTTTTCTTGTAAATAGATACATTTTTTACATAGAAACACTCAGACCAATACAAACAGACGTGTTCATGCACACAAATGTTTGAACTGCCCGGGGATTAAAACCGGAATCCTCGGGTTATCTTTCAGTGATATATACGACGAAAATGATCTTGATTCTGCACTTTAGTTATTTTAAGAAAGATTTTTGCTTTTTTATAATTTATGTTTCCCAATATTGAAACGGAATTTTAATAACAAAAAAAAATGGTTTACGTTAGGACTAAAAAAGACTTGTAAAGTATAACGATCTCTTAGAATCAGCTATAACAAAAACAAAACTATAGGTTCAAAAGAAAAATACCTTACTTATGCAAAATCCTAAAAAGTCATTAAAAACGAAGAATATAACTATACTAAAGATGACATTGACAGTATAATTTTTAATAATGAAAAAAATAGATGATCCAATGAGTATAGCTTCAGCTTTTAATGCTACTTTTATTGATTCATCAAAAAAGGTCATTCATAATCACTCATTTAGTAAAGTAGGTCCCCAAATAGGCTCAAACAAGTTAGGTCGCTCAATGTATATTAATCCTGTAACTGAGGATGAGTTAAAAACAATAGTTTTGTCTTTGAATAACACCAATGCTGAAGGTCCTGATGAAATATGCACTAAAGTAATAAAACAATGCATTAATGAGTTGTCTCCGATACTGACTTTTTTGATAAATTTGTCATTTGAAAGTGGGAAGTTCCCTCGGTTACTAAAGCGATCACTTATCAAACCTATCCATAAAAAGGGGAGCAGAAGTGATATTATTAATTATAGACCGATAACACTTATTTCTGTTATCTCTAAAATATTTAAAAAGTGTATGTTTCAAAGGCTGATGAAATTTCGTTTGACAATGAATGTAATAAATGAAAACTAGTTTGGGTTCCAAAAAACAAAAGTCTACAAATCTTGCCATATTTACTCTGCTTCATGAAGTTCTTACTAGCATTGATAGAAAAACCTTACTACTGGTCTGTTCCTAGATATGTCAAAGGCATTTGATTATGTAGATCATGACATCTTGAAAAAAAATAGAAAATATTGGCGTCAGAGGACTGCCTCTTAAATGGATTGAATCCTACTTACATGATAGGCAACAAGCTGTCATTGTTTCAAAAACGAATAAGCATGGAGGTGTATAATTATCAATCGAAATATCTGTCAAACAGTTTGTGCCACAGGGCAGTATTCTCGGGCTACTTTTCATTTTATACATAAATGATAATAAATATAACTGATTTTAAAACAGTATTATTTGCTGACGATGTTTCAGTAGTGGTTACAACGGATCCAAAAGAAGGGCTTGCACAACATGAGATTGAAATAAATAATACCCTAAGTAATATAACGAATGCTTGTAAACAATAATTTGAAAATAAATTTGACTAAAACTAACTTTATACAATTTAACGCTTTCAAAAATACAATGAAATATATCATACAAAGAATAAGAGCAAGTTGATCAAACAAATTTCCTCGGTGTTAGCATAGACAGACAAATTAACTGGAATCACAAGTAGATAATGTTTGTGACAAAATAAATAGTTATGTCTATGTACTAAGAAGATTGCGACATGTAGCGGATCGTAGTACTATCCTAGATGCCTATCATGCGTACATCGCATCCATCTTACGTTATGGAGTGATTTTCTGGGGGAATAGTGTAAATGTACATAGAGTTTTTGTCCAAAAAAAAATGCGTACTGTTACATATTACATTTGTTAGCTAAGGTGTTGTCATCCCTGGATAATGCTGCTGCGTCAGCATTCTAAGCATTAGCCAACGGGCCCGTTGCACGAGCGAGTCAGTCTTATCTCGACCTCTTGTTCTACTAGTCAATAATTCTAATTCCCGAATAAATTAATTTCGAATTTAAATAAAATCTTTTTTTTAAAACGCAGTCTCCCAATTCCGTTCTACATTGGTGGCAGCGTAAAGGGATCTTCAAAATCTGGTCCGGCCGTCTTCGTCTTACTAAGTTAACTACGCGGTGCGCTAGTGAATACACTCTCTTGTAAAAGTGAAAACAATGTCGTGAAGAAGATAACTCAGGACTGTTTAGGAGTTAAACTTAGCTGCAGCAATTTGAGCCCTACCAAAGCCGTGCTGAAACCTACAGAAGGCTCATCATTTACACACCACAAGCCTGCTAAACCTGACGAGCACCTGTAAATCCGGCCGAGTTCCTGCGATACCTGACGAGTTTCGAGTTCAATTCGAGTTCCAGTAGTTTCCAGTTCCCGAATAAACCCTACTTATCCGAGATGAACATTATTTGCGATATTCCTGTAAGTCTTAACATTACGTTAACTTTTACATGCCATATTTTGGCGAAATTGTGATTTGAAACATTACCACCAATAATTGTACCATGTTTCATGTATAAATCATCATCATCAGCTCATTAAACGTCCCCACCGAGGGGCACGAGCCTACCCGTATAGGGTGATTAAGCCTTAGTCGTCCACGCGGGCCATTGCGAATTGGACAACTTCACACACGACCTTCGAATCTCTCGCAGTCGTGCATGAAGGTTTCCTCACGATTTTCCTTCACGTAAGAGCGTCGGATAACGTACATATATTTCGAAAATTCGAAAACATTGGTAGTGTCGGGATTTGAACCTCAGCCCTCCGGCAGGAAGGCGACAGTCCACCACTGAGCCACCGACGCTCAGTGGTATATATAATATATTAATTATAATTATTATTATATTTATAAATATATAATACATTATTATTATTATAATAAGACGTCGGCTTCTACAACAGGGGTTCCGGATTCGATCCCAAGGCAGTACAAACATTTGTGTTTGTACAACTAAAAAAATGTATTATGTATGTATGTTTATCCGTTGTTTAGTATCCATATTACAGGCTTTGGCTTAGTTTAGGGCTAGATGGCGCTGTGTGAATGTCTGTGGATATTTATTTATATTTAATGGTCGTCTTATTGTATAAATGGGTATTCCATCCATTTAATGTTGGAATTGTATAATGAACTAGCTTTTGCCCGCGGCTTCGCTCGCATTAAATTCGGGACAGCACGGTACTTACATTTATCACTATACATAGGATTCCCCTTCCTCCAACAAAGGTTTCGGGGTCAATTTCAGTTATATGTTATATGACTGAAATTGAATGTTATATGTTATAGTGAGCTAACCTTAAAAGATAGACATATGCTGTCGCGGACATTTTTGTAGACCTTTAAAAGGAGAACAATACTCTCATACATGACTTTTGTGAAAATTTAACCGTTTACTCAGCGTACGCAGCGGAAGCTCCAAGTATGCGTAGCGTGATGATATAAAGCCTATAGCTTTCCTCGATAAATAAGCTATCTAACACTGAAAGAATTCAAATCGGTCCAGTAGTTTCTGAGATTAGCGCGTTCAAACAACAACAAACTTTCAGCTTTATATTTAGTATAGATAACATAGTGTTTAACAGAAGCTCGAACTTCATCCATCAGGGACCGATTATCCAAAGTATATAGAATAATTTATTGCTTCTGGAAATACGTTTCGTTAATGCTTTCGGTTCCTTAGGGTAAGGTTAG
>PQWD01001956.1:0-71230 GCA_019425675.1 Leucinodes orbonalis
GGCCTAATCTTCCATACTGCTTTTACCAGTAGATATGGTGGGCGCTTAGGCCTGTGCCCAACAGTGGTACGAAATAGGCTGATGATGGTAATGAAAAATGTTTATTAATAATCACAATGGTTATTTTATGCTGTTTGTAATTGAAACCGAGTATTAAGTTATTTTCGCAAATACTTGTAATAAGGTCTCGCTCTTCTATATGTTTAGGTAAGATAATATATTCAAATAATTCGAAATAATAAAGTAGAAGTAAATGACTTGTTAAGTCAAAATATAATGTCAAACATTGAAATGTTTATTTCTTAAATATATATTTAGCAGCGAGTCATAATTAATTTACATAATTTGTGTGATTTAGATAAATAAATCCTTATGACTATAAAACTTTTGTTATTTTCTGTAAAAGGCGGGATGATCGTGAAATTATTAACTTTGAAGACGATTACATTTATAATTATTGAAATTACTGCAAATATTATTAGATGGTCTACTCGAATTTATTACAATGTTCCAAAGATAAAGCTTATCTTCGAGTTTTTAGGCAAATATTATTGTTGGCTTTATTAGAAACTCCAAAGTGTATTGTGATTTATGGCGTACATTATAATAGCAGGATGAAGGGCATACGGTTGAGCGGTTCGTTTAGAAAAATACAAAAATATGATCTGAGAACGGAGCTTCTCGGTGTTTTGACTGTTTTTTAATGTTTAACCGACGTGAATACCTTTCAGTTACATTCGCAAGATAACTCATATAATTGTTTTGGCTGACTTGATTGTGTATTCTATTGTGTTTTATGGCAAAAGTTTATGCCCCTTTATATTCTTTTCTTATTTTTTGAAGATCTATGTCCAGTAGTGGACTTTGACAGATTGAAGTAAAATTTAAAAAATATAAATATCCAATAACATTCACTCAGCGCCATCTAGCCCTAAGTTAAGCGTGATGCCTATTATGGTACTAAATAACGGATAAACATATTGATATATTTTTTTATAAATACATACATATTTTACATAGGAAACACCCAGACCATTATTACAAAGAGACATGTTCATGCACACAAATGTTTGTACTGACCGGAGTTCGTATCCGTAACTCTTGTTGCTGCCGACGACTCAGCCGCTATATACACCCAATGGGTCGTCAAAAGAGAGATTTGTGAACAGTTTAAGCGATTGCTTACTAATTCTAAAATAGAACAACCTGTAACAGTTCTTTATAAACGAAACTCACAAAGTCATACATTTTTTATGCTGAATTCGACAGCCCTTATTTTAAAGCTAGTACACAAGCAAGTGTAATCTTATTGGCAAACACAAGTACTATCGACGCGACTGCCCGCTTTACGTCGCATGTGCAAGTGGCATTACACTCGTAAACACGTGGTGCAGACGTTCATGGATGCAGGTGGCCACTTAAATTTACGTAGAATTGTTATCTCAAACTATAATATTGTTATTTTTTTTGAGTAAAATTCAATACCATATAAAATTAAGGGGATCATGTCCTAAAAATATTTAAGCATACAAGGATAAAGTTACTAATTGTATTTATATAAATATTTACATATATGTATTATAACTGCACATCGCTCGCTATAATTAGGCTCCTACACAATGTTAAAAGTTTCTACTGTTTCTGTTACATTATTGTTAAAATTTTAATTGTTAATTATTTGATACTTTTTGTGCGCACTTGTGCTCTCCCACTCGAGGCACCTACGTGTTGCCTTAACATATACTGAGTATGTGCCTTTTCAGTGATATTGGTTTTTTTTAATGTACAAGAATGAAAGGTTTTTGTTTTAATGTGGTTTTTTATTTACTGAAGTTTTTTATATGATTCACTGAATAAATATTTACTTTACTCTTAATGCATGAACTTTTCAAATGTATATGTAGGTGCGTGGGGTACGAGGTAGCTTCACCATTAATATGGGGCGATACACACCTTATACGTAAAAGAAGTACTGGTGGGGTAAACAAATACAAATTCAAAACAAATTTATTTTAAACAGTGATATGTACTTTAAAAGCTCTTCGCCATATTACGCTAAATTCCGATAAGCACTTTTTACAGGAAAACCTAAGCTTGTAGAAAGTGTACACGGTGGATTCTAGGAACTTGTATAATCAGTATCAAACTGTCAATTTCCCACTAATCCATTATTACATGAACGCCGAACCGGCTCCACTGTAGTCGAAGTTGGCTGCAACTTTGTGCATTTTCGAGCCCGCTCCATAACGGCGGTTGACATTATGCAAACCAACCAGATCGTGGTATTGGGATATTGTTACGGCTTCTGGGAAGAAATCTTTGGTGCACGCCATGAGAGTCTTAGCACGTTTTCATACAACATAGTGGCATAGAAATGTATATTTTTAGGTAGGTAAAAAACGTAAATTTTATAAAAATGACAATTTTAGAGAAATTACTCCTATATTTTTTTACAAACAAGTTTTCCTTTGGTATGCGATTCGATTTGATATTGCTACTTAAACCGAGCTTTAGGTTCAAATCCCACAAAAATCCAGTTTGGTTTGAAATTTTAAATTCTTGGTCTGATTCTTCAGCAATCTGACTTTAAATAATTAAAAAGATTTAATGTGCCAGTCGATCACTAAATCAGTGATGCTTTGAGTATAGGTAGCATTACAGAAGTTAGGATTGTTAAAATCAAATTTTTGATGTTATAAAATAACATTGGAGACTGGAGCCGCTACATCTTGTGACTCAAACCCCCGTCTCAGCCACCGTTTTATGCTTGTTTTACGCCTGTTCTCAGATTGAGGCTCGCTACTGCATCGCTATTGAACAACGCACTCAGTTGTTTTAATGGACTAGAGACCGCTTTAACATTCGATGACCGTGCCCTACGTATATTCGCTATCGTTAAACTGACTTTAGTATTGCTGCTATTTAAACTTTTAATGCTCGGTTATATTTGGTTGTAAAATATTTCCGACAAGGAGTTTAAATGTTTTGTAGAGATTTTTAAGTTTATAGTGAAGGATTTTTTCTTCCAGTATCGTAAAAAAGTAGCAGTTGAAAAAAATAGATACCGTGATACCATTTTAACTTCACAGTAAGCTATTGGGCTTTGGCTTCTTGTCCAAATTACCACACTAGATCGGCTGTCTTGCTTATATTTGTTAGAATAAAACTGCTTGAAAACAAAGGAAATAAAGGCAAGAACAATATGAAACCACAGTTTTTAGGTAGCCGTTTATATAAATTGACAAAAAAAAACTGCATAATGAAACCTGCAGTATGCATAGTACCTATTTATAAGTATCCAATAAAAAAATGGAACGTAAAGTACTCAAATTGGCGATAATTTGTCATTTTAATCACATCATCAGATAATCATCCACAAAATCAAATAAACACACACACACATACGCATACTCACACACACACGCACTTTGGAGTTTGCACTAAATTTTAATTTTTTTATTGTTTACTTTTACTGATGCGAAAATTTAGTAGCCCTCATAACTACATGCCTCTCATCTAACATCTAGCTAGAGAGATGATGGGGCGGCTGAAAATCTGCGCTGCGTAGGACCGCTGTCTTGCGTCAGTTCAAACTGAGTCATCCCCTTTTGCTCAGCCATCAAATTGCAATTTCTTTTTTTATGTATTTTTATATTTTAATCATGTTTTGTAATATGTTTGTTTTTGTTATTGTATCGTATGTAAAGATGAGCAATAAAATGATTTTATTATTATCAATCAGAAAACTAAAGTAAGGTTACCAAAAGTATACCTTTGAGCCGGCAAATTAAGTCCGATGAAATTCTCTAGACTTGTGATATCGTAGACATCCCCACACTGTTTATACGGCTAGTCAATGGAAGGAAGTGGAAGCTGCGAAGTGCAAGTGCCGACGGCGAGACACGTCAAGATTTAAGTAGTTTACGGTATCCCGATGTTTGGACGCTGAAACTCGCTAACTCGATATTGCACGCTCGCTTTGCCCAAGTTTAATGTCGCGCCCGGCCGCGTGGGAAACATTTATTAGTTTCCTCTCAGTGCAACAAGTTGGTGTCTTGGCTTTTCGGATGTCTTTTGTTTTTGTTGACTCTTTGTCACAGCCGGATTTGTTTCACTCTCGCGTATTTGTTTTGCGCAAAGTTTAAAGTGCTTTCTTGAATTCGACAGTGTGGAGACACGAATTGTATTATCAAGTTTGGAGGTATGTCTATGAAGATTTTTTATTTGGTGTCTTTCTAATGTTAAATAGGCACTGATTACCGGTAGCCTTGATGTTAAGTGGGTTGATATTTGACTGATAAATCTTAATGATATAGGCCGTATGGATATTATGCTCCCATTAGTATCATGTTAACTTAAAAAATCTATAATTTTTGGATTTTCAGTGCATATCATAATTCCCTGAGTTTTTAGTCAATTATCCAAGGATACAAATCCATCAACAATCGATGCCATTGTTTTTTAAAATTTAATTCTATTAGGTGAATTCTTCATTTCATAGAATGTGAAACTGAAAATTCTCTGAAAAAATATGAGTTTTAGACCGCCAATATCACTCATTCAACAAAATATACTTACGTCGGTTCCCTGTAAGGTCATGTCATCACTTTCTAATTCTTATACGAGTAGTACAAGTTTATCGGAGCGCGCTGCCTAGATTATAATAATTATGATGCGAGCTTATCTTGTTGATTGACTCTAGCTCAACAGCTTTCGGATCGAGCGCTTATTAGAGTGGGTCTACCGAGAAATGCCGCCGGCAGGGCAAATGTCGAGGGCAGGCGCGCACCGTTTCACGGTTTGCCACTGCATCTATATAAGCCAATTTGTTAACTCTAGTTTAGATCGTCACACAAAGAACTATAAATAATTCAAATATCATTCATTATGAATAATGAAGGTACTACCAAGGAAAAAACCTTGAATTGAAAAGAATCTGACAAGAAGCTTAGCAAAGAGCTTTATTTAAAGCATTAACAAGATTATCTCATTTAAAAGACATGGTGTACACCGCCTGCGATGGCTTGGCCACTTGATCAGATTGGAGTAGGATTAGTCTTACCTGCCATCGATACACGACTATACCACCAGCTAAATCCCAAGTATTATCATCATCAGCTCATTAAACGTCCCCACCGAGAGGCACGAGCCTACCCGTAAAAGGTGTACCCTCCAGATCAGAAGGCAACAACAGTCCACACCAATGTGCCACCGACAAGCTCAACCAACATAATTATTATTGCAACTATTTTAGACAATATAACGTGCACTGCTGGACAATGACTTTTACCAACCAAGAGGGTTCGTACTGTAACCTAACTTGTTAAATCTCATACGTCAAACTCCCCAAAGATTTGTCTTTTTCATCCCCTAAGTATGTGAACTTACAAATTTGAAACAATGAAATGCATGCGAGTTATCTCGTTCAGTATCCGTTCTGATAGACAAAATGGTTAGATTGGCTCCTCGAGCTGATTGACATCGGCTCAGCGGCTTTTAGTTCTAACGGCCATTACAGTGCGCCCGACTCGCCGCAGAATGCCGACTTCCCATTCAAATAATAGCCTCGCTGTTGAAATCGCAACGTTTGCGAGCACAATTTCAGTTGCTCGATTATTGATAGATCTTGTAAATATATTTTTGTAATTTGATTTGAAGAAATTAAAGAATATATAAGACACCCAACATATGTTGTCTCGGGTGACGGACGCAATTCGGTATCGATGGAGAATAACAGTCTATCAGTTGCTGGTCTCCATCGATGCCATGTGCTTGGTAACATAAAAAGTACAACTGATACAAAAAAGGTGGGATTTGAGTAGCTAAAATATATTTTTTAATTCGATCTCGTAGTGAAACCCCAAACATAGGCCGTAGAAGAACTAAACTAAGGTCACCGACATAGTCACTCGCATTACAAAGCTGAAGTGGCAATAGTATAGGGCAGGGCACATAGTTCGAAGAACCGATGGCCATTTGGGCCAAAAGGTTCTCGAATGGAGACCACGTACCGGCAAGCGCAGCCGCCCACAAGATGGTCAGATGACCTAAGGAAGGTTGCGGGTAGCCGTTGGATGCAGATAGCTTTCGACAGGTTGGCGTGGAAGTTATTGGGGGAGGCTTATGTTCAGCAGTGGACATTATGTGGCTGAAATGATGATGATGATGATAAGAATATTTCAAAAAGAACAATTTTAACTTTCATCGAGCGCTTAATCAGCGCGGCCAGTAAACCCACTGATGACAAGAGTCACTGAACAAGTTGTACGCAGGGTATGGTTGAAATTACAAATGATTACAACTTACATTTTATCAACATTTTCTTCCCTAAAACCATCAATTGCTGCTTGAATAGGTTTCTTCATTGCATTCTTTGAACTTTATCACATTGTTTGAAAGATATTTTAAAAGCAAGAACCTGCAGCAGAATTAGCTATAACTTTTCTTGTTACAAAGAGTCTCAATATCAAAAATCTACATAAAGCAGCAAGTTGCGATTCCGCAAAATGTTGTCATATTCCTTCAAAAGCCGTTTAAGTGAAAGTTAAATGTCCACAAAAATAATCCTCTCCGCCCGTAGAGCATAAAACAGTATTCAGAAAGTTGAAAAGCGTGCTCAAACAGAAGTTTCCTTTGGCGAATCCACAGAATATCTGCGTCGAGAGCGAACATTTCCCACCAATAATTCCCGCTAGCATTCCTTTGAAAGGCCAACAGGTGGGTCCTTTTATCAATTTGAATGTAATTGCCGTGTAGTAGCTTTTTTGAAAATCCCACCGCCCATGTCTACGGTGAATTCAACTCACCGCAGTAATAAAATTGTCTCTAGAGAGATAATTTTGTGAAATCTCATTTGGCGCGACCTTTGAGCTCGCTTTGCTTGACTGTAAGGTCCACAATCAAAACAATTGCACAAATAAAACTAGAAGTTAAAATGTTGTTTTAATTGGAGTTGCTGTAGCAAGAGTAATGTTTAAGTTTTCGCAACAGAACATTAAAAATCATTTCAGAGGAAAAAATCTTGATATAATAAAAAGAGTTTCTTCATCAAATAAATTAGTACAAGAGCGAACAGTAATAATTACTACGAAACATGAACAATTTGAAATGATAATACAGCAGAAGTGTCCTGTTATAGAGTTCATAAGATAACGTTCTAACGAACAGTTGCATTTATTAATTTTAATAGCAGTGATATCTAGTTTCTTATCAAGACTTAGTACAATATGTTGAGTCTCTCTTCTCTCTCTCTTCAAACTATCACAGTCCACTGCTGGATAGGTCCTTCCATTCTGCGCCAGATGACCAGAGATCTTGCCGAATATCGCCGAGGCCAACTGAATCCTTCTACTATCCTCCCTCTCGATGTTATATGCCGACCAATATATAATATGTTGAGTATTAAGATAAAATAGTCATCTTGCTCTTTCCTTCTAACTTAAGCAGGTAAACCAGGACATCGGTTTCCAATATAAAATGTGTAGCTACATTACCGGAATTTCACTTATATTAACTCACATCACATTTTAACTAAAAAAATAACGAGCCATGCATTAACCCCGGGCAGTAACATCATAACCGTTAACATTAATTGTACATATTCCATAAACTTGTTGTATAAAACAATAAAACCGTAATATTTTCGAAGTCGCCCGTGGAGGGTTCCGCAGCAGCAAGTAACATAAAATAAAAACGATCAAAAAAATATTTTTGAGTATCAGTTCAAGTATGGGGAACCCCAAAATATATTTTTATTTTTTCAGGTGTATTTGCAAAACCTAATAGCGATTCACAGAATACATATACTTACAAAGTTTGAATAGTGTAGTGTTAATAGTTTCGGACAAAAAGAGTGTGACATACGGACGGACAGACAGACAGACTTGACGATTCTATAAGGGTTCCGTTTTTGCCATTTGGCTACGGAACCCTAAAAAGGGCCTGGGCATTCATCACCACGCATTGGGTTCTAAAACCCTAAAATATAGTAAAATTGATAATAGTATATAACACGGAAAAGTATAACATTCTTGGCTATGTATGTGTTGAATAAAATGGCCGTTTTATCAAAAGCCCTCCATGGATAAGGATATAATTGTATTACGAAATTCTTTCATCTAACAATCCTATTAGATCCAATAACACGCTTATTTTCATATTACAAGCATCTAATTAACTAAATGAAAATTTATTATCTTTTAATCAGATGAAGCAGTATCTTTAATTTTTTCCCTAAAAAGAAATTCAATTTAAAGATACTTTAATGAAGAAATCTATGTGTATTCTCAAGCAATAACTGTCTAAAATATATGAGTGGGATTTTAAGAAACCACGTTACTCTCACCTGTTCATGAAATATCCATTTAACATAGGTTGATTATAAGGTAACATGGCAGATTGAGTTTCATAAATTCTCAATAAAATCGTTCGTGTCAGCCTAATCTGCGCGGGGAGGCCTGTGCCCTGATGTGCGATATAATTGGCTGCTCAATCAAGAAGCTAATTTTGATGCATTTTGATTATGAACGTATAAAAAATACGGACGGAGTCTCGCTGACAGCATAAGTGTGTCCAAATTCGGTTAGTTTTTGTAAACCAAAAAATATTTAGCCTTTTTGCAAGCATGATGATGACAGCATCAGAGCCATATATGTGATTATGTTAGGATAAAATCTTAAAAAGAACATGGTTTCTGTTGTGAAATGGTGCGAAAATCGCAATGACCAAAAGGAAAATAGTAGAGAAATTACGAATCATAGATAATTGAACGATTCGATTTACAATACTAACATCAGCTGTGTACAAAAAATATTTGTCAAAATGATCATAGACAGCAGCTGGCATTTCGGGGACACATTTTATGTATTAATGACAGTCCGTCCCTATTTTTTAAACGTGATGATTTTGACCCATTTAAAATATATTTGTCACAAAGAAAGGTCTGTGTTCTTCAAATTCTTTTATTTCCCCGAGAGAAGTTGCAACATCCTTTTGCTTCCATCTCTTAGAGGATTCGTGCAAAATGGACCGCGGATTTGTAAAGGTTTAGGCCGAAATTCGTTACTGGTTTAAAAGATTCAACACTGGCGTTTTCAAATGAGTGGCGGCTTTAAAAATAATCGAAGGGCTTTGTTCGGGCTTTCTTGGGACGAATGTGATAATGACACATGTATCATTAAAATATTTTTAAAATCATGATTTTAAAAATATTTTAATGTTATTAAGATAACCTTTAGTGCCTTATTTTGAATAAACAGATAACCCATTCTTACTTATTATAGTATTAATTTTGTTGTAACAATTCTCGTGCATAAGAATATAGAGTAGAATATTATAATAATTATAAACGTATATTTGATACCAAAACATTGAAACAGAATATTAATAAAATTTTACTAACTAGCATCATTATTATATTTTTATTGTGACAAAGAGGTATATAATTATAAAACCTAGTTATTATTTGGTTAATTTTAATGAACATTCGCAAAATTATAATTAGTTACAAATCCTTGCCGATAAAACATTAATAACGTGATCTGACTGATTGCTAAATTAAAAAAATAATCAATGTTATAATCCATTCATCATAACCTCATTTTATGTCCCCATCGAGGCGCACGAGCCTACCCGTAAAATGCTTGCTTAGTCGGCACGCACTACCTTAGAATTAATTCGTGGCGTGCGCAGGTTTTCTTTACGATATTTTTCTTCACCATAAGAGCGTCGGATGATCGCACATATAATTTAGAATCCAAACTCAATTTCATTTATAATCTAACCTAAAAACGTACGGATCACTAACACAATTCCCTACAATTACATAGCTCTATATACACGCACTGTATGTTATTGAAAATATCCAAAAAGCACTCTGCAATTACTAATACTGAGTGATACTCCTAATACCAACAGAGTGTAATGTGTGAGCTGTCATTTGGCCGGCGACACGACCCGCTACGTTAATTAGTGGAGCAATAAGCCACAGATAGGCGATAAGGCGCGCCCGCGTACTTTTTCATTAACCAAATTTAAGGGCAACTGTGTGCTTTTACTAATTGGTCCGTGTGTGAAACGCTCGCGCCCGGCTTTGCTTTTGGTGTGTGTTACACTTACTAGATAAACGTTTTCTTTAGATATTAAGCATCCATTTGATTTGATATAATTATGAAGCACAATACCACATTCGTTTGCAAACTTAAGTCAATTGTTGAAGTAGACAAGTCAACTACTGAGGTTATTGGTGATTTCTTTCTTGAAGGTTCAACAACAGTAACACAGATATATCTCGCAGATCCGATTTCCGTTGGATCAGACGAGTTCTGGAGTAAGGACCGTCTTTTTATAAGTTTAATTAAATTTGTTATAGCTAAGTTGTGATATATGTTTAGCTTCTATTGAGTTCTACAAATGTTATATATAATATACATATGCATATCTTAAATGATATATGGAAATTAAATATTTTTTACATAAATATACAACGCGGGAAAACGTATAGGTACCCTGGGATTGGACGAGGATAATGATATTGATGTTTTGACACATTTTTTTCTGTAAGACAAGTTATTCCGTAATTTACTTTAGGGACGTCAACGCCATTTGCTCAATAGTGAAAGTTGAAAACCTACCTAGCTATTGCAATAACTCAACCCAGTCAAACTAAATAATACGTGTGTCAAGTAATCCACCATAAATGTCATCTGCCAGTATCAATTCCCAGCTACTAATTGTGCATGTCGACATTTAAAGCGGAGTTTACATCAGCGGGATATTCACAGCGCGCCTTCGCCGGGACACAATAACTAAAATTAAATGAAGCCACAAACAGATGTAGGGGCGGGGGGGCAAAACAATTTATGTCACCATTCCCCACCCGGTGTATCGATGTCGTTTGCATCTGAAATCTTTCGAGGCGACCGTATTAGAGAGGGGAATTGGCTGGGATCTTAATTTATCGAAGTTTTTATGGTTTAATTAACGGAATTCACTTAGTGGGGCGGAGGCGATGCGCTCGCCGCGGTCGCTCCATTTTATACTATTTTATACTAATAGATGTCCGCCATAATTAGTGCCAGGATGCCATTGAAAGTTTTAATTGAAAAGGCTTTGTGCAGTTTTATAGTCTCCGAACAATTTTAGAGTGTATTTCATGCAGCTTTCGACACCTTCGCGCCCGGATACTTTAAACAGCCATTGTCTCTGTTTCAGCTTATTGAGAATTTGCTTTGAGCTGTTTTCGCTTGTTTTGTTTTTCTCTCGTTCATTGTGTTTCAATTATTTAGAATACTTGTTTTCGTATTTGGCCATTTTATGTTCCTTTAGTTTCTTTTTCTTGATAGTATCTTAAAACTAACTCGTTTATTATAAAGATTGTTTTTGTAAAAGAAAGTAATTAGTCTCTGCAGTTATTGGTTTCATTTGAAATGCATCTGTTTTATGCAGGCGTATTACTAACCATCAGGCGTGCATACTTGTTGACCCCATTAACTTAATAATAAAAAATATACATTTAATTGCGACTCCATATTGTATTTATATCCCATTGACGTAAAGTTACCGGTAGGCGTTGAGAACGCTCTATTGTTTTATAGCAGACTTGTTCTTGAAATTCATCGTAAATTAATTCACCCTTCTAAAATGTTGTATTCAAAACTGTAAATTTGTAGCCTCTTGGCCCAATTATTATGGGATAAACAGATCCGTATTTATTAGGGTTCATTATTAGAATTAATTTGTTTGTGTTATGTTGCGGGCGGGTTGCGATAGACCCGAGCTAACCGCGCGTAAAGAGCCTGTTTTGATATTTAAATGAGGGTACAAGCTTGATTGTGGCCATTCAGCGAGCAGGGCTGCGGGGCTCATAAGACTAACTCAAAAAGTGCTTTACTTAATATTGCCTTCCTTGCATACCAAAACGCACAGAACAAATAAGTATACACGATATTTATAACGAAATAATCCTGTCATGTTCCGAAATACTCAACCATTTTAAAGTCGTGTACATTTTGTATAACACGGAATGTTTTCAGTAGCCCTCAAACTAGTTTGTTATGGAACTACAAGAACTGGGATCTCAATATTTCTTCCGTTATCATCCTTGATTGTTTAAGTATGAAAAAGGAATCAAAAGTGCCTCAGTTGATAAAGGATGGTGTAATGCCATAAATAAATGAGTTCAGAGAATCGGAAAATGTTTTCGTCTATGTATACTTATTACCGATTTACCATATTCATGATAAAACAATAGCGTCGGTGGCTCAATGGTGTGGACTGTCGCCTTCCTACCGGGAGGGCTGAGGTTCAAATCCCGACACGTACCAATGTGTTTTCGAATTTTCGAAAATATATGTACGTTATCCGACGCTCTTACGGTGAAGGAAAACATCGTGAGGAAACCTTCATGCACGGCTGCGAAGAGAATCGAAGGTTGTGTTTGAAGTCGTCCAATCCGCACTGGGCCCGCGTGGACGACTAAGGCCTAATCACCATATACGGGTAGGCTCGTGCCCCTCGGTGGGGACGTTTAATGAGCTGATGATGATGATAAAACAAAGCAATTATTTTGTTTAATTTTCATTCTGAAATCTGTAATCCACAAAT
The DNA here is from genome assembly GCA_019425675.1 of Leucinodes orbonalis. NCBI lineage: Eukaryota > Metazoa > Arthropoda > Insecta > Lepidoptera > Crambidae > Leucinodes > Leucinodes orbonalis. The sequence goes on from PQWD01001956.1 coordinate 12,604, forward strand.
AATAAAGTACCAGCTGCTCAGTATATTTCTACTCTTCTTTCTTTGTTTAAAAATAGGCACCATAAATAATAGGTAATGCATATGAGTTGCAGGTACATTTTGGTACTTATCATATTTTTTGTAGCTTGAGAAACAATTTCACGGCATCTGCTTTTGAAAGATTATCGTTTCATTAGAGTCGTGACGTCGACAACCCTACCCTCAGGTCGGAGGTCCCGAAGCGGGATATCAGGGCACAGGGCACCCCAACTTATGACACGGCGATACACGTAGTTCAACGAATATTAATCATGCACACTAAAATGACTAGACTAGGGACGAAAAGGTTACAAAAACATATATCTTGATTATAAAGTCCTTATCCTAATAACCATAAAATAATTAGGGGTACCCTAAGAATCTACGATTATTTTCAATCTAATTTGTTCCTTTTTTCTGGACTCGTGGTATTTAATATAAGGGGGGCTATTTGCATGCACTTTTGAAATTAAATAATTAATCGATGATAAAAAATACTGAATTAAATTAAACTTAGTAACCAAATTTAATAGAGCAATGCTACGAATCCAACGTCTACGAAATAATTCTCGTAGCACATTACGTTGATTCGGAAACAAGTATTGCTTAGCCATTGCAGTATAAATTATTCTATAATTCTTATATATAAAGAAAGAAAGAAGAAAGAAATATTTTTTTTGGCCACAACATACAAAAATAAAACAAAGATAAGTAAAGTAAGTAAGTAAGTATTTAACTAATGGTTAGTTAAATGTGAATAAAACATACATATAACTACATATAACTGGCGTCGGTGGCTCAGTGGTGTGGACTGTCGCCTTCCTACCGGGAGGGCTGAGGTTCAAATGCCGACACGTACCAATGTATTTTCGAAAATATATGTACGTTATCCGACGCTCTTACGGTGAAGGAAAACATCGTGAGGAAACCTTCATGCACGCCTGCGAAGAGATTCGAAGGTTGTGTGTGAATCGTCCAATCCGCACTGGGCCGCGTGGACGACTAAGGCCTAATCACCCTATACGGGTAGGCTCGTGCCCCTCGGTGGGGATGTTTAATGAGCTGATGATGATAATGATAACTAATTATTATTAGAAAATAAAATTGTAGCCAATCAGGTACAACCTCAGCATAAAACTGCAGTAGTAAGGGAACTACTGCAGAACTGATTTTCTGGTTTTACCTGTGGCGAGTGAGTCACATACAAAAAATAGAAAAAAAAGGAGACATTAAAATACAAACAGAAAATATTAAAACAAACACACAGCAAATAACTTAATTTATATAATAAAAAAAGAGAAAAAAAAAATACAATAAGTGGAACGGAACGCAGCTATGCCCAAGTTGGCACTTAATATTTGACAGTGTATAGATGGTCTTGACAAATAAAATTTAAATACAATTGATTATATAAGAACGTGTAAAATTTAATGAAAAAAAATTATCCACATGAGAAGGATATATATGAACTGGTAGTTAAACTATTTAGAGGACACCATGGCTGACGCGTTCGGATGACGATTACAAGTGAAGCAACTGTCTCAATGGTCGGTTATTGGATAGGGGTCTGAAGAATATTATATATTTTTTATATTTAATTATTTTATAGCTTTTGTAAGTTTATATAGGTTTTGAGTTGTTATTGTTTGAAGTCTCTGTTTGGTTCGGCGTTTATTAAAGCTTGCGCGAGGATATAAATCGAACATTTAGACGCTTTTTGTGAGACAGTAATGAGTTGTGAGGTTTTAACAAAGCACGGCTAGTCCTGAAATACTAAGCACTTAGCCTCCTATATGGGACTATACAACGGTCACACAGACTTATATTTTTTTGTTAATGCATACACAGAAAACAAGACCAATACAATACACATTCAGCAACAAATGTTTGTACTACACGGGATCACACCCAGAACCCTGGGTTTAGTAGCCAACTTCTTAACCATTACACCATGTGGTTCATTTTACTATTATATTATTATTATTATTTTTGTATTATTTTTGTACAATAAAGTCTCATTTAAGTATAACTCCCAAAAAAAAACACGCGTTTAATTAAGCGTCTCAACCTTGGAGTATTACAGTAAAATATCCTATTATGAAATTAACGGCCTATTTTATTAGCGGCGAGGTAGTGACGGTATCGCTAATTTTTAATTAGGCCTTCGCTCCCGTTATCCGGTTACTGGATAATTGCCGGAGTCCCGTTTTCTCGGATGCCTCCTTCGCAGAAGGTATTGATATCTCGCGAGATAACTTGCGCTTCAAGTGTTGGCAGATTTTTTTTTGTCAACGTAAGGGATTATTTATCTTGTTTCATTCTGTTTTAAGGCTCATTTTACTGTATTCGATTTGCGTCATTGTGCGGAACTCGTCTTGCAATGATATACTCATCATTCGCTTTAGGTGAATGTTCGGATTGAAGTGTTGTTTACAATCTGATATTATTATTTGTGTATTTTTTTCTGCAAGTGGGTTTACAACCCTTCATATTTCACCAGCTAATAAACAAGGGTAACAGTAAAGACAGGTTTATTCTAATCCTTCATAAGCAGCAAATACCAAAGTAAAGTACAAAAATGATTTTTTATACTCGAGTCGAAAAAAAAAAGCGCTTCAGCGTTTTGGCCTGTTAAGAAGAAGCACCCAAGAAAACTCAACAATATAGCCTCTTATAAACAAAGATTTAATGTACACATATTTTGTAAACACTAGAATAACTAGGCAGTTTAAGGCCATGGATTTTATCATTGAACTGCGAGTGGCGAGTGGCATCTGTCACTATAACACAGAATGAAGATGACCACAAGAAGTAATTAATACAGTTGCTAATTTGTGACGTAAAGATACGAAATCACAGTACCTACTTGAAGAAAATGTAGGGTTTCCACTGGGTGGCGCTACTAGATTTTTATCATTTCATTTTAAACATATTTTTTAAGAATAACAGTTCCTATGTCTCAGTACCTGATAGAAATGACTTCATACACAATAAAGATGCTAGTTAAATAAGGCTATCAGTGAACTTCCGAACTTGACATGATCACTCGTCATTGTACCCATAAAGTGGCAATAAAAGAGCAAAAATCAAATCGTCTCAACAAAGATCGAGGGCAGATTGCGCGGAAACCAAATCAATATTCAAACAGACGCCGAGCGGTCGAAGAGGATGGATTCAAATCGGACGCGAATTCTCTTTGCATGGCTCCGGTTTGGAAGGAACCATTTATTTCACATCGCTTGCAGCTGTGGAACTATGGGACAGGATATTACTATCCGTGCAATAGTAAATATACGCTCGAAATTAGATTGGCGGTTTTGTGCATTGTTTTTCATTTACTTAAAACCAAATTAGTCATTTTATAAAAATGTACCAAAACCCTTAATAAACAATTATTTTTATTAAGGGTTTTAGCCTAACAGAAATTAGATATGGAAATAAAATGTAACATGAAATATAATTAAAGCGTCGGTGGCTCAATGGTGATGACTGTCGCCTTCCTACGGGAGGGCTGAGGTTCAAATCCCGACACATACCAATGTGATTTCGACTTTTCGAAATATATGTACGTTATCGACGCTTTTACGGTGAAGGAAAAAATTGTGAGGAAACGTTCATGCACTCCTGCGAAGAGATTCGAAGGTTGTGTGTGAATCGTCCAATCCGCATGGGCCCGCGTGGACGACTAAGGCCTAATCATCCTATACGGGTAGGCTCGTGCCCCTCGGTGGGGATGTTTGATGAGCTGATGATGATGAAATATAATTTAAATAAAATAACTACATGGTGTTTGTAATAAAAAAGTTATTGCCGATTTTATTATAGTACTATTGAAATAAAATATATAGATATAAATCTGTACCAAAGTTCGCTTGTGACTTAATATTTAAATTACAAAATTAAGTAACGCGAGTAATGTGTCACAATCAAAACTGATGTTTTGTCAGTGTTCCTTATTCATGGCACATCGTAAACTATTCATGTTTTTGCTGAAACATGATCACATTATAAACTATAGGTACTTATTTTATTTGGTAGATAATCACGTATTCTATATAATAAATACTCACGAATAAATTACCATAATTTGGCTATTAAGGTAGCCACTCAGCACCATTCAAGTGACAAGTTTTTAATAAAAGGAAGATTACGGAATCAGCCCGCCGCTCACATTGTAGTTTGCGCCAAGAATGTCATATAAAGCGAGACGCGTGGATACATTTCACACCTCGCTTGTCGCTTTCCCCAAATCTGTTGTCATTTGGGCTATCCCGTGGAAACGGGGGCGCGGGTACAAATTCCTGACGGATAGTCGGCAGATATTCGGGGACTCGACGCCCCTGCCTTTAAATATTTGAACGTGCAAAAAGTGAAATCGTGTACGCCCGTTACCTGATCGCGTAAGTCAGATTTTCATAATACAAAAACGTGATACTCTCCCGAATTAGGGATGATGGAATAAGCGGGTAATTGCTGTATGTTGTCATACGAGACGTCTCGCTTATGATCCTGGAAATTTTGAAGATACCGTTTATAAATTGAATTATCTTGTGAAGGATGCAAGAATAAAAACTTTTTGAGATAAAAGCTTGTAAAAACGATGTTTGCAACGTTAACGTGATGAAGAATGGCTATAAATAATATACGTGATATCATTGATATGTAGCAAAGTGCCTTATTTATTTAGTATGTATGTATGTATCCTAAATGAGGTTGTATACTACACATTTTTTTTAACAATAACGTGTCATATACTTTATAAAATAAAACCTTTTATTATGTCAGCATTTCAAGAACCTTATTCATTGAATATAGATCTCAAAATGTAGACTACGTATCCCTTTCTAATGAAAAAAAAGCTTTGATAGGGTCCTTGTTGATATAACGCCGTACATATACCCATTATTTTTATCAGCTAGGCGTACCTCTGTATTGATTTCCGTGATACCCCATGATTACAAAATATCCCAGTAGGCGCGCGCTACACGTGTTTTCAATTCTAAAGCAGTTGTTGATATAACTGTTTCTTTTTAAATCAATGTAAAATAATTTAATAAACCAAGTTACAGTCATTTAAATAAACTATTGGGAACATATATTTTCCAATTGTTTGAGTTTCACGTATAGAATAAATAGTGCGAGTAAGCATTCTTCATATTAATTTTAAATTAAGTACCTATTGAATAGGTTCTACCCTTTTTATAAGCTTATCCAAAGTTTACATCGTCCATATTCCCGTAATAAACCCGACAGATTTCCTTTTCGGTTCATCATAACATACTTTGCCCACCGCAGAGAAATATTTCACAAGCGCTTTAGTGAATAAGATACTATCGCGTACTGGCCGTTCGATTAACAAAGAGTTAAACCCTCCCGCGCCATTTGTGTTTTTCCGACCAGACAAATCGGCAACAATAAACGGGCCCTCCTCACAATGCAGACACGCATGGCCTGCTTTTAATTTGCCATGTACCATTGCCATCGCTTAAAAACACTGCCCGGAAAATATCCGCCTAAAATGGCAGGCTATTTTCGCAGCGTGTGTAAATTCAACATTTTTGTTAACCCACAAACAAATCGAGCCCGCAATTAAAGCTCCATCGATCACCCATCAAATCTCATCCGATTTTGAGACGATACCGGTAGAAATTAATTAGAACCCCGTAGGCCTCGAAGCGTGCGATGTTTTGTTGATAATTCAATAATACGGCCCCGATCCGGAGTTTCACCCCTCCCCTACAGTTCTTACGTAATCAGTTATCTTGTTTTTAGCGTTTTTCGCACAATATATAGAGCTGTTAAAGTACTCCGTAAAAACTTATTTAAGTAATATTGGACCGATACAAATAAAGTTAAATTGGCAAAGTTGTGACTCGATAGGTACAGGTGACATCCATTACGATTCTTCAAAATTATTTTGTTGGAATAAATTAGCCCGCGCGATCGTTACGCGCGCAACTTTATCGCAGCGACTTTATATAATTTGCGGACGTTTTTTCTTCGTTGAATGTTTTTCACGGCGAAAGGTGGGTAATAACGGAACAATTTGTTGGGGTTTGTGTATAAGTGAACATATCGCTGTTTGGTAGTGGGGCGCTGTTGCTGCGCTCGTGTGAGGAAATGGGACAATTAATTAAATTAGCACTTAAGCGTATGGTTTGCATGCGGGAGCGCCGCGCGACCGCTTTTATTAAAACAATTTCTCTTTCAAATTGTGTGTCAGGTCGAAAGCTATGTTTTAGTTAAGTGTAGATATTTTGCATGAAAATATTTTTAGTGCCGCAGTAAATATGCAATTCACTGTCGATTGAATATAAAAATTTACATTTTACAATAAGTTCAACAGTATCGGAACTGCATACATTTTATGTTGGAAATTCTGTGGCGAACATATTTGATTATTTTGATTCATGTTTGTTGAAAAGCTCACGTCACGTGAATGTTTTGATCGGCATTTACATAAATAAATATATATCAAGTATATAGTTTCTTTTGATTATTTTTATATAGTATCTTTCGTTTTTTTATTATTTTTGATGATGATGCCTGATAACTATCAGTTTTGTCTGCTATCTATAAGTTCAGTGCCGGATTAAGACTACTCGGGGCCCTAAGCAATCCACACTTGTGGGGCCCCCTGTCAGTATGTCAACAAGAATTAGTAGCATAGCGCAGTAGTTGAAACATAGGTAATGATTTTTCACTTTGTGAGTGTTAGTTTTGTCAGTTAGGACAAAACTTGTGCTTCGGAGGGCACGTTTAGCCGTCGGTCCGGCCGCCTTCGAATTGTCGTTAATCAAAAACCGCGTCAAAGGCCGTGAAGCGGTTTCAAAACTCTGAAACAGGGACTTGTGTGTGGTCAGTCCACTCGCTAAGAAAAAGAACAAGAATTTGTCTTTAAAAAAACCTACACGATTAAAAAAAACAAGAGTAACATACTCGAATCCGCGCACTACGAAAAAAACGCAAGTCGATTTTGCATGAAATTATTTTTCACCAACATATCGCAGTGCGCGCATAGGTTACTATTGAAAATATTAGTATTTTTGTAAATAAGATGAAAATATATTAAACGTACCTTGGTGGAGTAGGTGCCACAAAACAAAAACTAAAGTACTATATTTAATTATTTACAAAAAAATGCCTTGCGGCTTTTTCGGGCATTCACTGATGATGATTTCCCAGTAATCCTTCTGTTCATTTTTTTTGTGCTTCGTCGGGGGCCCCCCTGGACGTGGGGCCCTAAGCTAGTGCTTAATTTGCTTAAGGGTTAATCCAGGACTGTATAAGTTTGTTATTACATTTTATGGTGCTTCAAAGTGCAACATCCTAATCAATGTGGCAAAAACTTCACAGTGGAATTTACTATGTTACCTAGTATAGATTTAAACCCAAACTATAAGAACATTGCGACAATCTATCGTTAATACTGTCTTAATTAAATATTAGTACTGAGGTGCCATAGATAAACAATCAAATAACTAGATGCCATCCAAAAAATAACCGACTTTACGATAGCCTCTGCAGTCAAACCACAATATCTAATCATCTGGTTAATCATATTTTTATTGTAAGTCCGAAATCATAGTGAAATTACCGGGTATAAGAGACCTAACATCTGTTGTCTGGGGTGACGGCTGCAGTGCGGCATTGATGGAGAATAATAACTGTCAATCAGTTGTTGGTCTCCTTTAATGCCGCTCTGTCATGGTCTGGCGTATCACTTACCATCAGGTGAACGTCCAGACCGTCCTGTACACTTATAACATAAAAGATCCGTTGTATTACCAAAAAAAAGTTTGCAGTTGCAAAAGAGCTCATAAACTATTAAATAAACTCTGTCACAATTTCCCGTAGGTCGAGCTACGTATCATAACTTTTGTGGCTAATCCACTTTGCAGTTCGATTCACTGCCGCGCCCGCCCATTTACTACCATTCATTAGTCACTAGTGTTGTAGCATACTATAGAGTAAGCGCTAATATCGATGTTCTCACTTAATAAAACTCCTCTACCAGATTTAGAAACCGTGTAGAGTCTGGTTTCCTTGACCAAAAGGTGGTCGTAGAGATAATCTTCTGCTTATATAGGAGGTAGGTTGATGAACAATAAGACAGACCCTTATATCAATTTCTAACCTACCGCCATACTAGCAGCCAGGACCGACGGCTAAACATTTTCAAACAATTAGATGATTCAGCCTGCAATGTGAACTTATACGGAGTAATCATACAAAGTGACTTTTTACTATACATTTTCAAGTGAGTATAGAATCTATGACACCTGTACAAGCGGCGATCAAGACTCTCAGATATAGATTCACAGCATTTTAGTCATCAGATCAAATAAACAACAGTAACCAGTCTTCGACAGGCCACTATCAAAAGTTACACACTTAATCAACTTTTCAAATACACTGAAGGCTTGCGTCTAAATAAATACTACATTTACATATGTAGCAGTTTAAATAATTCCTTACATTCCATCGTTAATGGTTACTTCCCAACCCTAAAGCCACTATCAAATGTAATTTTCACCTTGTCTCGTCCACATTAAGCACATATTGCTTTACAAGCACGCCATTGGCACAGGTGATAATGGGGCAAGTTGACCTACCTTTGTTACAGATAGTCATCAGTAGTCTGGTATATTTACTAATTACTTTTTGCTCACGACTATTTTCACTGTCTGCGGTATTATAACTATTGTTATTAAGGTGCAGTTCTTTTAACTAGTTCATTTTAAATAAAGCCAATGGGTTATGAATTTATATGTTTTACAATATATAGTGGTCTACTTTACACTTTGATATATATTCTTGTAAATACAAATAATAGCTTTTGTTTTAAAATCAAATCATGCTGTTTCGTTCCACTGAAAGCATGCACACATAGCATGACAACGGGGAAAATTCGCTGGAACCCAACATACAGCCCAATATGGAGTCATGGTTAGAAGATTTTAGCTTAACGCTTACTCGTATGTACTTGAATGTAGCATTTTCTAGTTATTGGAGGTATAAATAGAACCGGTTTGAAGATCGCTTTCTTATATGATAGTTTATTTCACGTCATAAGTTTCAGTCATGACATGTTCATCATAAGGTCCAATACGATAATTGAAAGCAAGTTTATGAGTATCAACTATTGGTAGAGTCATAATTGGCTCGTGCTATATCGTATTGTCTCAGTAAGTAAAATTAGGAGAACTAGAGTGAAGACCTAGCTCAAAGGATTAGTAAGTTTATGAGGTAGGCAATATAGTGCGTAGTCTCGATGGCCGATGGACAGTTAATTTTATTCCGAGTAACGGAAAAGATCAGATCCCCAATCAGATGGACCGATATTGACTGTTAGGATCGGTCTGCGTGGAAGTAAGCAAGTTCAGCAGTGGATAAATATAACTGATGAAACAATTTTTTTCTATATACTCATTCGAGTTCATCCACTTAAAACTAAACGCCTGTTGGTCCCTCAAATGAGTGTACATTATGTCGTCGACTGTCCCGCAAACCTCGCCGTCGCCGAGAGGGGCCTATTTTCCGGCGCAATCATCCACTCGAGACGTTTCCGTTGTCTGCCCGATCGCCCGCCATCGGATTTAGGGTTGCCAGGCAATGAAATCCTCTTATAATAAATGAAACATTAACATACTCTTAGGTACTTATTTCATTAAGTCTCCAAATTAAGTAACTACACCTACTACTGATTGAACAGTTATCATTATCATGCCTTATATGTCCACTCTGAACGAAGGACTTTCCTAATGACTTCCACGCGGACCGATCCCTTACAGTTGACATCCATCGGCTACCACCATCACACGTATACGATACGGTTGAAGTGGTAATGGGTAGGGCTCAGTGCGTAAACCAAAGGTCTCCTTATTAAAAAAATAAAAATGTTTTATTAGAATTCCAGCCCAATTGACTTCAAATCAATTTTCAGTTTTCTGATACAGTTCATGTATATATAGAAATGAGTATTGCATTTGTCAACCCTAAAAAGGATCATTGTACCGAAATACTGAGCCTACGGAAATCTGCGATGAGGAAAATAGGGTATAAATGTTTTATTAAAGTTTACATCCTTCCTGAAGGGCTCACGGAATAGTACGATCGACTATGCCCTTGGCAAATCACTTACCTACGAGTATGCCTTATGCATACATAAATAATATATTGCTTTTTAATTGCAGCATGATGATGCAAATCATTTGATATTTTTAACACGTACCATATCAGTTGGTGATGCTCTGGTGACATGTCAATACGAAAAATACTAATCTTTTGGGGCTTGGTTTCACTTTGCCACCAACGTTTTAATTTTGAACTTCAATCGTAGCAGTTTTTATAACCGAGGCTCTGGACGACTGCTTTATTATAAATCCTAATTTTAGCCACTTAAATGAGTGATAAAGTCAGAATGTCATACGTGAAGGAATTCAAGTTACTGAGATTAGATAAGTCACCGGATTAGCGGTTGCTGTAATGGCATCTTGTATGTTGCTGGGTCGATAGTAATCTTGCCAATGTAGCGCAAGACGTACTCACCCAATGCATTTACACTAATTGAACTAAAAAAGGCATCTTTATTAAAATTAGAACTATTGGGATTTACCCGCGAAGAGAGTTCTCGATATTTACTTATCATGGGAATGAATATTATTTCACTATTGAAACATAGCAAACCCAGGAGTAGGTTAGCGAATACATTGTATTGGTGTTATCATTTTATGATATATTAAACTACGTTGAAATAAGATATTTTCTGGACATGTATTTTTTTCTTTTCCAGTAAATGCACTTGTGTTTATTTCACCGCAGTCATATGTAACAAAGAAAACTAACAGAAAATCCATTGATTTTACCCGATTATAATATAGGCGGCGAAAAGTGCATATTCATATCTAGCCGTAAACAAAGCCAACATCTCTCTTTAACCTATTGCCTATTGCTGGACGTAGATCTCCCCATTATGCGTTTATATATAATCAAAATTTGTTTCATTGAAATGAAGCAATGATGGATAAACATACAAAGTATATTAATTTTATATGTTAATATTATGCTTAAAAAATATCAAGCCTTAAAGAAATTGGCACAGTTGGTACTGGCGTGTACACTATGTGAACGATGTGTAGGAATTTTGAGACTTTGGATATGTATACTATAAGAGAGTAATTTACTTAGGTTTAAAACACTCAAATATATCTATAACAATGACATTACTTGGCTAACAAGATGTGTCAATAAAAAGTGACATTACGTACTCGAACTTTGACTTATCGTTGGAAATATTAGCGAAGACTTTTACCTGCGATTGGCATTCCAACTTATGTACACTTTGTGGAGTGCACGATTATCCGTTCCATTTATTACGGGTAAGACTAAGACCCCAAATGGGGCTTACTGGTAAGTCCTGTAAAATAGCGCATATCATGCCGACTCCACGGCCTCTGCTGTGCCAAACGCTTATTTAGGGGCGTCGAGTTTCCCCTATTGATTACCCAAAAAGCGGAAAATAAAATTGTCTACCTCCGGGCACCGAAACACAATACTGCGGCCGGCGAAATATCGGAGCTACGAACCCTGCCACTTAAGTGAATTAAATCCAAGCTTTTTGGAATTTTTAACATTCAATACATGGGTGAATTTTTGTGAGAACTTTCCTTATTCGTGTTTGCGTAGAGAATTTGGAATTTCAGTGTTCTATAACGAATAAATGAATGAATGTTGCTTGTTAAATTGTCGTTTCTTCAATAGTTATATAAGTAATCGGGATAGTCAGTTCGATCACCTGATGGTAAGTGACACGCCTGACTATGACAGCAGTAGTGAAGAAAAACAGTCACTATATAAAGTTATTTTTCTTCGTCAATACCTTCGCCCCGTCCCCAAGACGATGTTAGGTCTCATATACCAGGTAATTTCAGTAGCACTCACACACAGTGCCCTCATTCTGAAACTCAAAAATGCATAACACTCCTATTCCACGGGACGATATCAGGCACTTTGGTGGTACTTAACTAAACGACGACGTTTCTTATTTTTAAAAATCTTATTTATTTCCTCATGGAACAAATGAGTTCGAAAGTGCAGTCTAAAGACTAATAATTCAAAGTCCAAATCCAAAGTTAAGCCATTTTTAATTTGTATCTATTATAACACAATTTTACCATGATCTGCGTGGTCTAAGTCCAACACGGAACACTGTGTAAACACTTACCCTAATATATTTATTAATTAACAAATATAAATAGCGCTGGATTACTGATCCTCAGAGTACGCAGGATTTTAAACTGAATCATGTATTATGCAGCTGAAACGGGATCTTTAATTAGCGCAGACAAGTTAATTAATTTCTCAGGCAGTTAGGAAGAGTTTTCCACGCAAAGTGTACATAAACCTTTATTATTCTTAACACTGTTAGTAAGCTGTCAGGTAAAAGATATGAAAACATGATAAAAGTAAATAAACGAGACTTAGCAGACAACACATTTTTATTAAAGTATTTAACAATTAACTCATCGTAAAAAAGTAGGTGTGTATCCTAATGAATAAAAAAATATAAATGTGAATGAGTGATTTTTGGTGATCGGCTTACTACATAGCTGATCATTAAACTTTGAACACATATTCCTACCTACACATAAATACCTGGGAATTGTTATTGATCAGCGCCTCTTGCATGACACATAACCTGCTTATGGGCAGGGTTAGAAACTATTTGGACATTTAAAACATTACCCATATTGCCTCAGGCACTTACTGCATCAAACCTATGTAGCACTAGCCAATCTATTATTGTCTATTGCATCACTGGTGGGGTGGGGCAGCAAAACTGCTTCTTAGACCTGAAAGAGCCCAAAGAGCTTTGCTTAAGGTTATGTTTTCCGACCATACAGATTTCACTGATCTTCTATACGAAGTACGGCATTCTATCTGTGAGAAATTGTACTATGTAAAATTGTTTTGAAAAGCATAAGTGTCTTGAATTTGACCAGGTAAACTTCAAAGAAGAACAGGAAAAGTGGCACTATTGCACAGTAAAATCAACGTTTGCAGAGCGACAGTTTCATTTTCAATCAGCATTTCTTTAAATGCAATTAATAAAACCCTAATCTTTACTCATTATCATATTTTATGCAAAAAATACTAGTAGAACACCTTATGGCGATTAATTACAGCGATCTTGAACACATTGTTAAGCATACCTAAATTAAAAACGCGCATTTATACTCATACACACACACACACAACACATCACAACCACACACACACACCACCAAGCATGCATACACAAACACCAATACATATGCATCTTTATTTTATTTAAGATGTATTTAATTTGTTATTAAGAGTAAATTGTATCAAATGAGTGTACTGGGTATCTATACAAAGTACTATGGGAGAGCGAATTTTCCTACACAAGTAAATAATTTACTTAAAGGGAAATTTCAAATGCAATAAATGAAAGTATACCTGAGTTACGAAATAAATAAGTATTTATTTTATTATATATTATATTATTTAGGCGGTATTAGAATTTTCATTTGAAGCTACCTACGTGTTTTATTGGGTACTTCCACAATCAACCCCCAAATTTTTCTACCGGTGAATATTTTATCCAAATTTTACCAATTTCTATTCCATATTCAACCGGCGAGTACTTTGATTTCAGATTCGACCAGCAGCTTATTCCATTTTCAACCAGTGAAAAATAAGGTACATAAGTACATATTAAATTTGATATTATTTTTATATTTTTTTCAAATCTTGGTCTCCTGGTACTTTTTCATTCATTTGATAAACGAAATTTTAGTTATTTTTGTAAATAGCACTGGCATTTGTTTGTATGGTCGCCTAGTACTTTTTTAAATGATTTTCCATATTTAAAATTATTCTGGGCTGAAATATTTTTTTAAAACTCTCTTTCTAACCTCTTGGTCTCTTAATCCTAAGGTGACATACGGACTAAAGGCATCTTTCGAAGTACTTGAGGACTCGATATAATATTTCGGTCACCAATCCAATGATCGTGGCGATTAATGCTTAGCTTTGCACGATCCTACCATCAAGTCTTACACATACACATACATACATACACGATATACGATAAGTCCTTGGATGCAATATAATTTCCAAATCAGTTCCACACGGGTGGATTGAAGAGAGTGTTGTGAAGTAATATTTTGGTGTTCATAACAATAATAGGAGAGGAGGCGACGCGAGGGAGTCGGCCCTCGGATTTATACGGTTTTTATTACTTTTTTACGGTACTTTCTAGGGTTGGCACTTTGTTGTTTATGTAAAAATATTTGATAAGAACAGGTTATTATTTTCATTTATTTTAGGGCCATACATGTTCCTTTCATAAGGAGTCTAGGATGATATGATCATATTTCAATTGAATAAGTAAATTTTGACTTTTAACCCATTGCAAGCCGGGTATTGAAAATATATTGCGTCTGGCGCTTTAAGGCGACATTGGTGGTCAAGGGTTAGGCGAAAGAAAGTGAATATTGAAACCTATAATAAATTATCGGGTATTACTGGTAAATTATCGGGTATAAGAGACCTTATCATATGTCGTTTCTTGCGACGGCTGCAGGGTAGTATTAAAAAAAAATACAGGTACTGTTATTGATTTCCACCACCACTGCACCTGTCATGGTCAGACATATTACTTACCACCAAGTTAGCGACCTGACCGTTCCGTTTACTTAATATAATCAAAAATGGATAGGCATAAGAAAAAGTTATTTTGAAGATTAATTAATTTTAATATTTGTTGTCACCTAGAATTGAGGTCTGGTCGTACGGACCCGCTAACAACACGATATGTTACGTTACAACTCACAGAATAAATATGTGGTTCCACACTTCATAACGTATTTTACCTACATGTGCCTTTAGTTTAACGATATTTATTATTTCATGTTTTTTTTCGGCCAGTTAGACCAACGACTTGTCAAAGATCGCTGGTGGAGGCTGTTTGAAGACCAGCAGCACTACCAGTTTTAAACCCCCGATGCAAAAAGAGGGGTGTTATAAGTTTGACGTGTTTGCCTGTGTGTCTGTCTGTGGCACCATAACTCCCGAACGAGTGGACCGATTTTGATTTAGTTTTTTTTTTGTTTGAAAGGTCATTTAATTAAGCGTGTTCTTAGCTATGTTTTATTAAAATCGGTTAAGCCGTTTATAAGATATAGGGGATGAAATTGGGAATGAAAAACCGATTGTTTGCAAATATGCCCGAATGGGGTATCAAATGAAAGGAAATGATTCGTACATTACAATAGCTAAGTTTAATTAAAATCGGTTCAGCCGTTTATAAGATATAGGGGATGAAAGTGGGAATGATAAACCGATTGTTTACAAATATGCCCGAGTGGGGTATCAAATGAAAGGAAATGACTCGTACATTACAATAGTAAGTAAGTAAAAACAGGGTTGTTATAAGTTTGACGTGTCTGTCTAAATACTAAAATCTAACTTAACCTAACCTACCTATGAAAAGTATGAAATAAAAAAATTAAAAAAAACCCGACACAAGAACTTAAGTAATTTCCCTTTAAAAAGTAAAAAATAATAAAAGAAACTTAATGTTAAAGTACCTAAGAATCTATTAATAATTCTTAAAAAAACCTCGCGTTGGGGACCGCTCTTAAACTAACAATTCAAATACAAATAGTCTAATTAAGTAACAGAGATGAACATAAAAACAAAATTAAGAGAATAATTCAAAACTTTATGAAATTCCTTCAAAAGTCTTGGTAAAAGCCTAAAGAGGTAACCATCTTATGAAAAATATCGTAGATAAGAAAGAATCATTAGGAGCGGTCCCCAACGAGGTTTTTTTTAGAATTATTAATAGATTCTTAGGTACTTTAACATTACGTTTCTTTTATTATTTTTTACTTTTTAAAGGGAAATTATTTAAGTTCTTGTGTCGGAGGTTTTTTAAATTTTTAATTTTACGGAACATTTAAATAATATACAACTGTCTGTCCGTTCCAAATATTNCAAACTCCTCATAGATACAGAGTGCGGGAAGGCCAATGCCTTGCCATCGTGAACTTTATAGGCTGATGACGAATATAATTTGAATCAAAGATATCATCTCCAACCTCTCTCAACCAATAACTTTTAGGACTAAAAAGGACCTCACTAGCTTGTGGTTCATTCTTATCAATTATCAAAGCTCTGACCATCCGTCTACACAGAACTGTAGGAGCGATCAGGAACACAAAACTATTATCAGTAACTAGCATCACGGGCACTTATCATCCGGTGAGCTGATTAGTCTTTACCAATTTATCATATCAAACAATCTAGCTATTTTACATAATCGTAATATGTACCGGACTAATATGAACTGAAAATATGAGCACTTAACGAAACAATATCATACAAATTACCCAAACTTTTTACTTGCTTGCTCGTTGCTAGCCACCCTGAAGACTGCATCTACAAAGGTACCAAAAGTAAGAAGACAATAAAAACATCGCAAGAAATATTACTAAGCTTAAATTTACACGCATAGTGAGCGCGCACTCGGCCGTTAGAATCTCTTTCTGTCCGCGAACGAAATAAGGACAAATACTAGAGTTGACGGAACGAATGAAAAAGAACACTCGCCGAGTCTAAATCCAACAAACGTAAAAGAGATTACCCACGCTCCAACTGCTCTCAACTTG
The DNA here is from genome assembly GCA_019425675.1 of Leucinodes orbonalis. NCBI lineage: Eukaryota > Metazoa > Arthropoda > Insecta > Lepidoptera > Crambidae > Leucinodes > Leucinodes orbonalis. Next base: position 29,322 of record PQWD01001956.1, read on the forward strand.
TATAAACAAAAAAGCTCAATTTGCCTGCTTTAAAACAAGGAATTGCCATAGCGAAAGACGGCTGAGGAATATTAAAAACGTTTTTAAAAGGACAACAGAGCGAGTGCAGGTTATTTGAATTTGTATTGTGACAAGTGACTGCCAACGGGATACGGCATTCATTTGTTACTTTTCAAGGTTTCGAGGGTCTATGTTAAATATAGAAAGCTTATAATTATGAAACTCGTTGCGTTGTTCGAGTTCTTATTTAAAGGTATTTTTAATGGGTTCTTCAAGAATATGAGTCTATTCAAATCTTATCTTTCACATAATAAGGCAATAAAATAAGGTAAGAGTTTGCATTAATGTCGAGGATCTTTTATACACACATATATTACACACACACATACAGTCACCGATTTTAAATATGAATAAGAACTTCATCGGGTCAATAAAAATTGATATAAATAGAAAAAGATTCCATTTCATTGGAGGATTAGGTACTACACACAGCTAAGTTATCGCAAGGATAATTTCAATATAAATAATAATTTAAAAAGTGATTACGTCCAATCAAAGTCTATCCCGTCGATCCATTTATATCCACTCCCGTGTCCGTAAGAATTAATCGTGACCCAAAAATCTGGATGCGCCAAATAAAATATAACAACGATTTTATTTAAGTAGGTGCAAATCCCATTTAGGTAAATAAGGCGGCGAATGATTGCGTTACGCCGCAATATAAGACAGCTTTCGGCGTATTTTTGTGTAAAACTCCCCTCGATGATTACACACAAATTGATACAAATTGAATTTTAAACCTAGCTGAGGCCCGAAACCTCGAAGAAGCGCGGACGGGTTGAGACGCAGGGCTGTGAGAGTTTTGCTTATAAAAAATAATCAAAATTTATATTTATACACCGTTCTTTTAAATATATTTTTTTACACTAAGCAAACTAAACTGATTGAACACTGACACTGAAAATATATTGTAGACCCTTTACTTAAATTGTATCTGTAATGACTAACTCTGTATCACGTTCGGGTTATGAATATATAAGGATTAATATTAAAGTTAAGCATGCATGTAACAAACGTATATTTTTCTATAAATTTGGGACATGCATACATATTTAGAGAAGTTTGTAATATTTATATGAAGTTGCCAGCCCTGGTGCTCCAGTAATGGACGCGATGATTTCTTGCCTCAAATCGCCTGTTTCATAACAACAAAGTTACTCTACCCTCGTCACAGACTCTGTTTTCACTTATAAGCTGAAACGCTTTATTGCAGTTGCCTGCGAGCTTTAACATTTTGATATAAAAGGGAGCTTTTTAATACAGATTAATTTTGGCGACTGTTTTGTCGAGGTTGTAGGTTCAAAGGTTTGGTGCTATGAGAAATTTGGATGTAATTTTTATTTCCGTACGAGATTTTGTTCTTATGTAGATACATTCAAGATTTGGTAATCAATATTGAAAGGTCCCTGGTTAATTTGTTAGCGCCTTTTCTCAGATGATAGGAAAGAGAAAGAAAGAAAGAATATTTTTATTGACCACAACATACAAAAATAAAAGAAAGATAAGTAAAGTAAGTTAGTAAGTATTAAACTAATGGTTAGTAAAATGTGAATAAAACATACATATAAGTAATTATTATACATATAAGTAATGATAGGGTCATGTAGGTCATCGATCTCAATGAATATTTGTGTTAATTATGTCTGGGTGTTTTATATATTTATATGTGTCTGTTCATAATTTATTTGCTTTCTAGTGTCTTAAGTAATTGGTAAACCTAATGAGTACCTATAGTTTTGAGAAAATAATTTATTAGCTGTTATGCTATAACAAAAAGTAAGGCGATGCTCTAAAGACACACAAGATTTGTTAATGGCACTAATATTATCATTTAAGCTCCCCTTCATAATAATATACTCATAAGATTCTAAACCTCATAAACCTAGCAAGAACGAAGTGCCGCTATAATTTTTGACCATCAACGCGAACATAGTTTTAACAGTAAAGCATTTTTTTTAGTAAAGAGTAGGATAAATGATGACTCTTTATCTAAACACAATATCTCAAATATTGAAGAAAATGAAGCACTAATTGGAAACTTAATTTCAGTTTGAATCATTAATGAATTAATTGATTATAATGTATATTACTTCGCATATTACCAAATCAGATTATGACTGACAAAAAATATACTATGATTACTGCATACATAATAAAAGATGCTGAAGAAAGCACTAGAAACACAATCAATACAATATTATCAGTAGTTTCCTACAGATAAGGGGCTTTTATAAACGGTTAACTAATCGGTCTTTTCAAATATTCTTTAAATTATTCTAGGTCCAGTTTAATATTGTTAGAAACTTTATTTTATTAAGCACACTAAACGAGCTTAAAAACCAATCAAGGCGCGTATTCTTCCAAATCTTTTAATTTCCTAAGCCCAACTACCAAAATACCGTGTAAATTAGTGGTTGTAGTTCAGTGTCGTCCGCGATTCTATTGCATTACTGCGGGGAGCCCGCCTTTATTGCTCAATTTGACTTTATTTAACGCAATTCGCAGGCGAGGCGCGGGTAGGGGGCGTCCCCACGTCTGACGGCAAACAGATGAGGTCCCACTCCAATCCACTTAGCGGCAAGCCAGTAGGTGATCGCAATCTACTGCTAAGATCCGAATGCTTTCACGGCGTCCCGTAAGGCCAGAGCTTGTGAAACGACTGACCGTTTCGTCATTTAGAAATGTCACCGTTTTGTGTTATTGGGAAAACGGCATAGAATAAATGCACACGATGTTAAGCATATTGCGCAGTTTATTCTATTATTTAACACCTTTATATTGTGTATTCCATTATTCCGTCTGTTTCCAATAAAACGTTTAAGTTATAGACTATCGGCAGACTAGAATCGACTACTTAGTATCGATAGACTCCAATAATGTAAAAGTATAATTTGAAGATGATTTTCATTATACAGATATGGACGATGTTGTGATAACATAAAAAATATAGTGAAATGAACAGGAGGATTTCGGTTAAATAAAGCGAGATAGTTCTTCACCAAGTAATGCAAGATTAAAATTTTAAATATTTGGATGTTTGTTTCTTAAGATATGCATTAATAAAAGAAAAATTAAGATAGCATTATAATAGTGAGCTATGAAATTAAACTTTTGTTTGTAGTGAATAGCAAAGTTAAATAAACGAAATGGATTTCAGTGTCATAGTTAATTCATCAGTTTTTACTGTAAACTTAATTAAGATAATTTTGTAAGGAGAAAAGGTACGTTGTAAATCAATCAATGTTTACAAAACCATCACTAACCCTAGTGTTATGAATACTGTCATAGTCTGCGAAACCAAGATCGTCTAACACCAGGTACTCGTACATTTAATACCGCACAACACTTTATAAATCAAATTACCGCATAGAGCACTGCTAGTGATGTGCCCGGGCAAATTACCATAAAATTGGTGTAGTGTTAAGATGCACCGCGTAACTTGGCCCAAACTTTACGGCAGCCAAATTTAATTAGGGCTGTCAGCTCTCACACGTTTGTTTTGCTTCTCGCGGGCAAGTTTGAATTTGGAGTAATCTTGCACGTGATGGGTGTACCTAGGATAATAGCAGGGTTGTTGGAATGCAATTTCTTATAGAAGGTCTATTACGTTGGCAATGAAAAGAATGTTATTAAAAAAGTACAGTCACTTTACAAGTGCCTGCATTGTAAGATAATATACCTGTACGCTTTATCTATTTTAATAGCCATAGGCACTATATTAAGAATTTAACAAACCCGTAGTCTTTAAATAAATAAAAATACCGCTTCCCTTAAATTCACCTACAACTTCCTTAAATTTTAAATCGTAACCCTTACGCTTGTTTCAAATTCTGATTTACTTAAGGGTGCTTTTGTACATACATTTGATTATAAGTGCTCTTAAATAACTCCCCCCGAAATCATTACAGAGTTAAAACTTAACGGCACTTGTATTGATTTAGTGGCAGGTGGCAGCCCTGCGGTGATCCGGCTATAACCGGGTTTAGCCGGCGGGCGGGTGTCATTTTCGCGCGGCATATTGCCGCCGACGCCATAATTGAATAATAAAATTGTCGCGAATTTCGGCGCGAGCCTTTGATTCGACGCAGTTTGATAGAGCCGCCACCGAACTTGATGGAACGCTTAGCTGAAGCTATTTTTAGCTGTTATTATTCAAAAGCTAAAACCGGGTTTCAAAAGTTACAATTTTGTTACACGCATGTAAAAGTATTTCTGGATGAAATTAGTACGTACATATTTTTGGTGGTAGTTCCTATTTTAAGAGATGAGAGCGTCGGTAGCTCAATGGTGTGGACTGTTGCCTCCGATCGGGAGGATGCAGGTTTGAATCCCGCCACGTACCAATGTTTTTTCGAAATCTTACTCCTTATCCGGCGCTCTTGCGGTGAAGGAAAACATCGTGAGGAAACAACAAATCAAAGGTGTTGCGTGAAGTTGGCCACTCCACACTAGGCCTGCGTGGACGACTAAGGCCACTCTATAAAGGTAGGCTCGTGCCTCTCGATGAGGAAGTTTAATGAGCTGATGATGATGAGCTATGTAAAGATCTGGTAGTTTCGGAAATTAAAACGTACATTATGTATGATGGAAGTTTCATACATTTTTTATATATACATAAAGAAATATGCTTTATTTCAAACTCATAATATTAGTGAAATGTTTTCAATAAAAATTGACAACACAACGATAAGTTTAATAATTATTATGAACATAATACGAAATGCACTTATTCGCAGTTGAATAAAATTTTGAATTCAATTTCATGCAGCATTTTGTAGATACCTAACGTATTTTTATGTCCTGGAAAATGGGATCCGTTTCAAATGCATCCCAAAATATGCATTTATCATCAAACTTTGCTGACTCTTCCCATTCTGAATCTATCATATGATATAAAATTCTTAGGAATTGCAATGGGATGAAATGTTAAAATTCAGTTTTTTATTGATTAATACTTAAGTGGAACACTGTAAAAATATATTGATAAATTAAGTGCGTACTGTAACAGAAATCAAAAGTATTACCGTCTAGTAAGTACTGTACAAATTATCTCAATAATAAGTAAAAATATTAGTTTCTATAATAAATATCTACTCTATTAACACATAAGAACCGGTCGTTAAAAAAACACGATTATTTCGATTAACATATAACACAGTTTTACAGCGTCGTAAAGTTAATACAGATTAGATAGCACCAACGTTACCAATCTGTTTTCGACTTAAACTGTTTCGAAAAGTCCGCATTTGATTCAGCAACGAGGTCTGATGTAATCTTCGAATTCAAAAGGCAATATTCCATTAGCCCCTGTTTACGGCGAAATTCTTTTTCATCAAACGAGATTTTATTCAGTCTCAAAAAATATGTAAAGTTGGGTGTGAGCGTGCCACCTCAGATAGCGGGTTAAAATTAATTATATCTCAAGTTCAAGTCACGCGAAACATTAAGTTTATCCTGCAATAAACGGCTCTTTAAGAGGCTCATTCGGAATTAAAATTTGCTCCGGCTCGTCAGTGCCCGGTTGATGGATTACTGACTCCGTTGTTTAATTTTAAGGGGATCCTTTACAATTGCGCCAGGCTCGGATCCGCGACGCACCATCATGGGTTTATCTCGCGCAAGCTTGAAATCAACACTTTGGACTGTTCGATTTATTTATTAATTATCAAAAAGAGCGCGTTAAATTATGCATATTGTTCCTCGCCACGGGAAAAAAATCCCGGATTTCATTGAAAAAAAAATCAGTTTGTTATCGATTTAATCTATCTTTACTTGTCTTTATATATAACAATAAATGTTCATCTAAGACTTATCCTTATATAATTATTCATTGTAATAAATAAAATAAATGCGTTATAAGGAATTATAACCGTTAGTCATTGAATTTGAACTAATCACTATAATAAGGTAATTATACATACTAGAACTGATAACATGCTTGAACTTTGCACTTCCTTTTAATTATATTGTAACATGAACACTATTATTAGCGAATACCTATATATTAAGGATCTGTGTAATTAACCATCTAATTCGCATCATGCTATGTATTACACAAATTAGTGGAAAACACATAACCAAACAGTTGTACGTATAAAAGGCTACATATAAGTTCGTAAGATTACATGTAAAAATAATAAATATAACAGCAATTAGCGCCTTAACAAAAACAGGCCAGTCTTACTATTATCTATAAAAAGTCGAAAACTAACCGGCACGGCGTGGTTACGAGCATGCCGCGCAGATTGAGTTCAGTGAGATTACAAAGTACCTCGTAAAATGGTGCTGGAGGTAAAATAATGAATATAAAATGCAGTAAACGAGTTAGAGGGGCGACGGGCTGTATTAGGGGTCCGCATCTTAAATAAATATCCGCATCTTAAAAAAAATAGGAAAATGTCTGAGATACTAAGAACTTTTTCTTTAATAGGCAAACACAGTCCACTGCTTGAATACGCCACGTCTATATTCACACTTGGAAGGTGCGTTGGAGATAGCAGTGCCTTTAACAAGTAAGGTTCAATAAGAGATAGCTTATACCATTATTATGCTAAGTGTTTGTTCCTTGGTCACCTCTTCCAGTACCCGCGATTCCAGTTTATCATCAAGCAACAGATAGTATCTCATACTCGTATAATTTTTTGTAAGCCCATTAAAATTAATGGGCTTACAATCGAACTCGGAACCTTCGGTGTAGTATGCAACTTTTTAACAATTAACAACATGCAAGAGAATAAGTAGCTCTATTTCTATGAGACGTTTTAAACTACTGCTATTTTTGGCTCGCCTGCCAAGCATAAAATTATCTGCACGCTTGTAATTGAGAAATACTTCGCAACTAGCTAGTCAGTTGATGACCAGCAGTTGACTTCCACGGCTGTTCAAGTTAGTTTTCATATTACAGGGTTGCTAAAACTGCTAGATAACACTGTGTGATTGCCAGTGGATCAGTTTTTCTCAGTGCCTTATTTCTATATTGTTTTACTTGACTATGTGGAACCCAAAAATATATTAAGGCAGCTCAAGCCGGGCACGTCCGTCTCTAAAATCATTCGCATCCGTCCACTTGGTATGCAGCCGGTACACTGCGTTCGGCGACGCACATATTTTATATTTATTAACGCGAACGCGCCGATGGTATATTGCATACAGCCGATGCGACGTCTTACTCGCTTTGGAGACAATAGGGCTGATAATGGCCAGACGTATTGCATTGTTCGTGCATTTAAACATCTTATCCTTATATGTTGAAAATTAATTTATAGACAACTCGCATTCAATGGTATTACAAGGTGGTTGACTTGGTACTGAGTCATCTAGGTACCACCACAGTGCCAGATATCGTCCCGGAATAGAAGTGTTTTGCACTTCTGTGTTTTGGGATGAGGGCACTGTAGCTAGTAAAATTACCAGGTAAGCGACCTAACATCTGTTGTCTCGGGTAACGGGCGCAGTGCAGCATTGTTGGAAATAAAATCTGTCTATCAGTAGTTGGTCTCATTCAATGCCACTCTGCCGAAGTCAGGCATGACACTAAACGTCAGGTGAGCGTCCTGACCGTCCCGTGCACTTTGTAACATAAAATAAACCTTGTCGTTTCATTCATTCACTGGCACATGTAAAATGTTATGAACTGATCTGAATCAATTGATATCATGATCATAGGTAAATTATAGATGAATGGCTTTCCCTCTGCTTGATTTCAAGCTCAAAATGAAGTTTATGCTATTTTTAAGAACATGCAAACAAGTTTTAATTCTACTCACTAAATATTTGCAACTTTTGGTTTAAATGATATCCCACCCTTTGACAATGACGTACAGAAGCAACATTTTTAAAGTTTTTTTTTTCTTACAGGCTATAACTATTTTGTTTAATAAATTATTGTCCAATTAGATTAGTGCGAAAGATTTGGCGCAAAACAAATCAATAAAATATGTAGCCTGGAAAAATATCATATCAATATTGGGTGAATAATATAATGAAAATATTATTATCCACACGAAAGTTTCAGTAGCATGTTACATCTACGCTCCACATTTCCCTAATACTACGATCCGTAGCACGCCGACTCAGCGCAAGCTACGAGAGCATTCAAGGCGTTACGTAACTGCATCGGACAAATCGTATTAGAGATCGCGACAATCGCGTTCCATAGACAATATTATGCCTTAGTCACGTCCCGTAACGAAGTCTGATGGAACCAATCACGTAATAATGAGCTGGCCAAACAATGACCCGGCCAATATCGTTGTTGGCTCAAGATATCGCCCAATATCCGATCCCCTGCTTCGCCAATTTTGGGGGAAATCGGCAGGGATAATTATGTTTGAAGTTAGTATTGAGTGTCAACATGCTCGAGATTAGTCCGCGGGGATACCGGGACTTATTCAGACGTTATTACAGCAAATATGTTATGATACGATGTGTCATTGTGGTGGCGTTAAAAGTACCTAACGCTTATTTAAGCCATACTACACCGTATGTCTTAACACTAGCTGTTTAGCGTTTTTGGACATCTTACACTCAATATACTAAACAATTTATGTTTACCATGTATATGCTTTATAACCTAGTGGACATGTCAAGTTTAGAGACAAATTTAGAAATTGGTTTAATAAATTTTCGATCAATATTTCATTTACATACACATAAATATGACAAATCAGAAAAATGTGAAAGATCACACTTATTTAAAGTTAAAATTTCTTTACGTTAATTTATTATTTATTTATTTTTAAACCCTGTTTATTATTGGTACACCGTAAGCTTTTTAATAGATTTATGTATTTTTTAATTTCACATTTAGTAATATTTATGATTTCATATTTATAAAAATATTTTATTGATAAAGTTAACTAGCTAACAGAATTTTCAATACAAAACTATGATTCCTACATATTTGGAATATACCTAAAACCAGAAACCTATTTTTATTTCAAACATCTAAACATCTGTTGCTGAATTATATAATACTTACAAGGCAACCGTTTCTAATAATAATACAATTGTGTCTACCAAGTTATACGTAAACACGTCGCCGAGCTAGTTTTCCACGTGAGCCTTACATAAGCTACGGAACCCAATGCTGTGCTCAAGTTAATTTGCTGATTGGTAATTGAGAACTCTCCCCCGGGCGTGTTTCTTAGCGAATCAACACTACTGTAATTAACGAATTCATTTAAAGTTATTGCTAGAATATTTTGGTGCGCCTCCACGGCTCTTTGAAGTTGGTTTGTTGCTGCTTCATAATTAACCGAGGGTAACGGGAGATATAACAGATTAGTGTGCTACTTATACGGTAGTAAAATCCAATATGAAATGTTATACGGCTTAGGGATAAGTTTGGTGAATTTTAGTGTAAATGTTAATTATAATACAATCGCTGGGTGTAATATACACGTAAGGTTATATTATTTTACTGAAATCGATATGTTGGAATAATAAAATAGGTAATAGCGTTTTATTGTTCACAACTTTTACCATTCAAACTTTAGGTACTTTTCTATGTAAGATTGATATTAGTAACCAAATATTACAACTATAATTTATCATTTAGATTAAAGTTTGTTGGTACCTTAAGACACACATTTTAATAAACTTTGTATCACGGTCCAATAATATATATATATATATATATATATAATTTATTAAAACACTAAGTAAAAGTAACTTTCTTGCATTGAAACATAAGTAAGGACCAGAATGACCATTTATTGATAGATTAAATCTTAGTGTTACAATATGACTGTTTCCCGCGTACAATGCTAAATGTCAAGAGAGAGATATTAGTGACGTGACATCACTCTGCAATTGATTAGGGATGGGTAGCGTTGGTCGTTTCTTTTCCGTCTAACAGTATATATAGAAAATGCATAAAACTTCATCATCATTAGCCAACTAAACGTCCGTAAACGTCCCCACCGAGGGACGAGAGCGTTCCCGTTAAGGGTGTATAGGCCTTAGTCGTCCACGCGGGCCTAGTGCGAATTGGCCGACTTCACGCACAATCTTGGAATCTCTTCGCAAGCGTGCGCAGGTTTCCTCACGATGTTTTCCTTCATCATATAAGGGCATCGCATAACTTACATATAATTTCGAAAACACATTGGTACGTGACGGGATTAGAACCTGCACTCTTCAGATCGGAAGGCAACAGTCCACACCATTGAGCCATCTGCGCTTATTTACACACAAATCCTAAGGATTGGTTAATTTCAATATAATACGTGTCCTAAAATCCGTCAAATAGTACTTCATGACCGCAAGAAACAATTGGCGGTGCAAAAGGCGAGCGGCCGTCGCGTCTCCCGCCTCGGCTCATTAGCATTTTAATTACCTGTCGCGGGCCAGACACAGCCACCTGCGCCTGCACCCCGCACAGACAACACTGAATATTTTTAGCCGTTATGAATTTAAAATATTTTGAATTTAGAATTCGATGACGGTTGCATTTGTTTCGTGGCATATTCGTAGCGATAGCGCCATAGCTGTAGCCAGGTTTTGGGAAAAGGATATCTGAACTGTTGACTCGAAGAAGAAGACCATTATGCCATGGGTTTTCACTTATTGCTGTTGGTATAATCGTATTTAAAAAAATCCGTTCCTATTACTATGAGTATTATATACGTTTACACAAAGGTTTCAGCCGTAATCCGAAAGCTATTGGGCAGAACATATCACGTAGAGGTGAGGTTGGTTTTGGTCCTCAAAGTTGTTTACCGGGACCATTTATGTACACATTTCTACGTTTACTATTAACGGACTTTTTATTTAAACCATAGCCTCACCCCTTGCTTAGAATGACACCACGGACAGGAATATTTTTTTCATACATGTTTTAAGGCAATCGAAAGTTTTAATGCAATTATTATTTTATTTTGTTATCAATATTATATCAGTCATACATTCCATTCTCAAAACGACTTCTCTTCATAAGTACTTTTTTAGTCTAGTTAGTTTGGGCAGCCATATTGGCCTAATGAATGGCCCACAAATATTCCAAAAATATGTGTTTTGTTTATTTGAATTTGTCATGCATACTTATTTCCCTATTATTGTTACAGTTGGTGAATCGGTCTGATGTTGGAGAACTTATTTATCACCTCTGCTACAACCCAAAAATTATTACCACAAAAGTATAAAGAAGATAAAAATGCAGATACGTTGAATAAAAAATACTTTAAATAGAGCTGGAGGAGGATAACAAAAGATAAACATTTTACTAGTCATTAAGAGATGCATTTGGACCATAAACAATTACTATACTATAATGTATGAAGTACATATAAATAGACTGATATAGTCTTTGAATTGCATAAGAACACTGAGATATAATAAAAACATGAAATAAAATGCAACACTTAACAAACAGTAAGTACCTAAAGTTCTATGACACAACACAACATATTTTAAACCACATCTAAATTAAAATATAACTACTTTGCATACAAGCTAACAAATATTGTTTTTTTACGTTATAATATTCTAGCCTTTAACAGGCTAAGATCTAAATTATAATCCGTAATAGACATGATATTAGCGGACTAGTATTAGCTAAGTCTACAAAGAATATGAAGATATTGACCTTAGTTTAATATCCTGTAGGAAGTGAGCTTAAATATGCTGCTATTATCAAAGATCTTTGTAATACGAAGTGCTTTAAATCGCTACACTTTTCTCCTCATTTAATTTTGCAACCCATATAAATGCGCCATAAGCACTAAAATGATCTATTACTTTCTGAGTAGTTTACTTTGTCCCATCGTGATTGGCAGTTCGATTATCCCTCGTCTACTAAAAAGGAATAAAATTTGTCTGTAATGTCTCGCGAAGCTTAAGATCAGCGGGTGTAGGACTTAAACCTTCGGAAATATGAGACGAAACTGTCTCGGGAACAATCAGGTATTCGTGCTTTAAGGCAGCCATTAATTAAGCTGTTAAATTGAGACGTTTTTGTTTGTTTTGCCTGCAGCCGTTTAATAGCCATTAAAAGATTGCTGCACTGTTTTTCTGTTTATTGCAATAAAACTGCTTTATATCATTCGTTTTATGATGAGTATATGCTTACTGAAAGTTATAACTTTACAATTGAGAAAACCTTCACTAAAAAAATCTGCGTTGGTGCTTACACATATTTCTGTGCTGAATCAAGGACATATTTATTTAGGATATATAGCCTACTTTTATCTTTATACGTCACAGGTGTAACACAGTGATGTCTGTTTTGGACTCTATTTTACAAATTAAAATGACGCCTCTCTTATTTGGTGCACAGCTTCGATAATTGATTGCTGATGACCTTGCTGATAACAGTTAAAGAGAGTTCTTCTCTCTTGTTAGGCAAGGAATACCAGCTGTGTATAAGCGACGATTACCATACATGGTCACATGGGCTGTGTTCTGGTCTGCTGATATAAGACATAAAAAACTGCACTAGTATATTAGCTAAGTTCACAAATCTCAAAGTTTAAAGTGGGTGCACAAACAAGCGATGTCTCGCCACTGGGCACGTTTACTTTTATTATTTCTAAGTCGTCTAGTGCGCCCCGTTCGTAACTTTCGCCGTTCCCGGTAACCGGCTGAAAGTTAATTTCTTTTGGTGTATTTTAAAATTAATTTTGCTTTTGTGGCGAGCGCACGCCCCAGGACGATTTGTAAGCGGACAAATGGTAAAAGCTTTCAGATATAATAGCGAGGAAAAATAGGGGATTGTGTTTTGAACATTGTTATGTTTTCGCAAACGTTTGAGGACGCTTATGCGGTTGCTACCTAATTTCTTACTGGTTTTCTTTTCGTTATATATATATATATTCTAAATTCTCTGATGAATAATAAAAAAATCAGCATAAAATTAATAGTTGCCAATTATTATGGGTACTGAAAAACGAACAACGTATCTTTGTAAATTCATAAATATATTAAAAAGAACATTACAAAGATACAGTTTTGTACTGTGCGGCAATTGAAACCGGAATATAAGGCATAATAGTGGACCACCAATATATTCATTAACATACATACAACTTTATTCCCAAATGGGTTAAGACTAGCTAGACTAGTTTCATTATAACATATAAAAGCTTTAAATACAATGCACGCCTAACTTGTGCCATATAATGTTAAATAATAATCGTGAGAAGACTTCAAGGAGTCATGGTGAATGGTTTATTGAAATATTACAAATACCTAACCTGAGTAGTGTTCTTACAGAAATAAGCTTTTTATTGTATCGCAATTCTTTAGTAGATTTATGGATAAAATCATCAATGATAAAGTGGACAAATCCGACTGAAAAGGCTTCAAAGTTGGCTGAGCTTTCTTAAGTAAATAGCACTACTTGTAACACATGAACAATATCAATAAAGATCTATACATTCTACACTAACGTGAGCTTTTTAAAAAATACTGAACCAAAATATATCTCGTGTCGAAACTGGAATTCAATGGCTATAGTTTATTTTTATTGGCACGTACCGTGTCGCAGTAACTTGTACAAACCGTATTTTGGCGTGGACAATAAACAACAATAAATATAGTAAACGATTTCGAACACGTGGGGCTTTGGTATTGCAGACCGATTTAAAAGATAAAAACTTTAAAAGGTTTACAATAACAAGAAATGTTTGTGTTCATGAAGATTTTTGGCGCAGTCTACGGGCTAGATGTTTATATTTATTAATTTTCATTTATTATAATTGTGGAACGATTGGATAGGTTTTTGGACCGAAAAACTTTATGCATTGAAAGAATTGAGTCATCAACAATTCAGAAAATGTATTAAGGTGGCCAATAACACATGCAGTTAATTAAATTTCATATTATGGACAATTGTATAATGCAGGTACACGATTTTAAATGAAAAACGTTTCAAAAAATCCTTTAGCTTTAACTCATAGAATTTTCAGAATGAATCGACCTTTGTTAGTAGTACACTGACACAATAGCTTACAAAGGTCTGCAACGTGTATTGCCAAATGATTTTAAACCTTATACACAACGATTTGCGAACGGATTTCGGCTGCATCGTCCAGAGGACTGTATGCTGGATCCAGAAGCATTATGTGGGTAAATGTTACCGGCGTATAGAATTATGTAAATAGTCGATTGAACAACTGCACCGTTGGGAAACCGCTTTTACAGAATATCTATAGAGTGGTTACAATTAATTGAAAAAATATAAATTGCAAAATCTCCTTTAGTAGATGAACATTGTATTCAATATATTGACGACCCATTTAGTCTAATAGTTGAGAAGTGAGCTATTATGTACACAAAAGGTATGCTAAGAGTTCGGGGTTCTACTTACGGGCAGTACAAAATATAATATAATGACACGAAATTTATCGATAAAAACGTAAATTCAGTAAGACCGGGTAATCTGGCGCATAATGGAGGAACCCTATGCCCAGTAGTGCAGTCCACTATAGGTTGATATTTTTAATGCTATGAAAGTTTTTATTTCGAAGTGGTAATAACCACTCTAGTAGTTCCCGCAACAGGTGCTAGCGTCTGCTCCCATCTAATTGCCGTCCATATTTTATGAGACGTGCACTTTTTGCTGGTGGGATTGTGCATGCGCTGTTTAACCGGCCCGACTGCACGGTTAAGCGCTGATTTTACGAGTCTCGTAAAAAAGCTGCGTTATACTGGTTGTAGATGCTGATATTTTCGTACTATCTTGAATGGTTTACTTGGCTGGTTGTGGTTATTACAAAGAAAATGATAGAGATGTAAAGGGCCCTATGCTGATTGTTTTGGACGCAAGCCAACCTTATCGCTCATGTTGCATCTACCAAAGATAGGGAATGTCGATTACAAACACGTTTCTGGTCTGTCACGTGTGCCTGATAATAAAATAACTTTGATTGCACAAAAAAACAGTGATAACACAGACATAACAAAAGTATACAAACAAGGCGGTCTATCGAGGTCTTAAAGAGCAATTTTTTAAGAAAACCTCAATAGTGATAGTTCTTACGTGATTGAGGCTGATCCCTAAGGATAGTTAAACAAACGTAGCTCAAGAATAAAATGTCAAGTAAATCAACTAATTACAAAACGGCCACACAGCGTATGAATCGAGTATTACATCGCTCCTATCAGCTCAAAGTTTTGTTATTACGAGGGTGTTCACTATTCGTTTCCCCTGAATGATATTAAGTTCTGAATAATGGTCCAGCAGGACGGATAACGGTTGATTGTTTAATAGGAAAATTGTTCGCGGACTTATTCTCGGTAAAAGAACCTAGCGCTATGCAGTCGTAACAAATCAAAAAACTATTATACGATTCTAATAGACACATTTTCTTCCAGAATCCAAGTTAACTGGCCGCTAATAGTGTCCTCGTGGAGTAGTATCTTAACCGAGGACTGTGCAGGTCACATAGAGGGTGCACAAAGGGCGCGACATCAAAGGAGCCGCGCGGATCAAAGCGCCGCCAATAACAGGGCGAGAAAACCCTGCGATCGGATAAGCGCTTTGATATCCGATTGTTGGTCCAAGTCGCGTTTCTACGTGAACAGTGAAAGGTGAGATCGATTCACGGCCGTGTATTGCTTCTTTGTTGCTATTAAGTATTTTGTTCGAAAACGGGGTCGTGGATAATAGAGATGTTAGTGTCAAAGGAACCGGTTGGAAATCCAGTGTAGTTGGATCACTCGATAAGCATCGGAGCTTTTGTTGCGCACGCAATCACGCTTATTATTGAAAGAATTTTCAAAGATGAACATTATTATTTTTCTGGCTATTGGAATATGTTATAAACTTAGTACATTAAATTATGCTGTAACTACTGGTATTATAGATATTTTACTGTGGATAAATAAGATTATTTATTTTTGATTGGATGCGTTCTAGAAATTCTTATTTTTATGACCTCATTACGACTGTAGAAACAAGAGTAAAATTACATACTAACTTTTTTAATAAAAACCCCTGAAACTCTACTGCTAGTCTAAAGAAGTGCCATAAATTTCACGCATGACACTTTTGTTTGATATAACAGTACCTTTAAAAGAAAGACCACTGCTACCCGTTCTATGTTGATCCTTAGGCCGCCTTCTAAAGCATCCTCAAGAAGAGTAGGGGTGGTAATAATTTATATTCTAAATTGTAGTTACTACATGGCGTTTTTACTTACCTAATATATATTTTTTGTTTTCAGCCATATACTCCAGTGACACCTACTTTGAGTTTACGAAAAAACAAACATGAGAACCAACAGTAAGATATTATTCCAACTAACACTGTTCAACACATAGAAACAGTATAAATCAAGATACGAGACACGTATTGTACTGTAGAAGTGAAATTCGAACAAGAGTGCTGTCCACCAACACTAAAATGTATCTAGTGTTTAAGTTTTGAATAATTAAAAAAAACAACATACAGAGCAGGTGGCATCAAACAACAAATCCCGAAGCGCGGTAGGTGTTTAATCTCGACAATCAGCAGTGCTTGTTTCGCCGGCAGTAATCCGGAGCGTCCCGCCGGAGCAGGCCCGTCCGGTTGGATTACCGGGCTTTCTCCGGGTGTGCCGGCGGGAACGATCGTGCCTACGAATAACACCCAGCGATTAGCCCCACTGCCCTTCTTGTTCTGGATTCGACCATGGAAATAGATAAGTAGAAACAAATATTGATTTTATGACGATCGTCGATGATATTGTTTTTGAGAAAATCTATGGCTTGCTTCTGTATACGAATGCAGTCCACTGCTGAACTACGTCCCTATTTTACGCTAGATATTCCGGCCATCTCGTATTCCGTTGTTGCATGCGACTTTCCGTCAGTCGTCCGTCCATCGGGACGAATGGGGTCCTAAGCTTACTGTTACGTAATCTCCGAT
Source organism: Leucinodes orbonalis (assembly GCA_019425675.1). NCBI lineage: Eukaryota > Metazoa > Arthropoda > Insecta > Lepidoptera > Crambidae > Leucinodes > Leucinodes orbonalis. The sequence continues at coordinate 46,231 of PQWD01001956.1, forward strand.
CCTAAACTCATCAGCGACAGCTGCTAATTTAAGTGATCCCGCGAGCATGTTATTTTAATTTTACATAATGCACCATTTCTGTTGTTATCACTGATAGAGAACTCAATCATAGTTCGTACCATTGTCCTTTGAGTGATTTATGTATATTTTTTTGCAGCCTGTATACAACCTTAGGACAATTTGCTGACACATCGGCATGCGTGGCTTGAGTACTAGCGTATCCCTGTGTTAGTCAGTCCACAGAAATACGCTATTAATCAGGTTGCGCCGCTGTCTATCACCCGAGAACTCGGAGGAACTAGACCCCGAGAAGAGTACGTCAACGCCTGCGGTGACTGTGTGCGAGCTAACATGTTGAAGATACTTTTTTGTTCCTTTTATTTAAATATATACTAATTATGATACTAACTTATTATTGTGTTCCTACTTAAAACGTGCTTTGTCTCAGATGACTCGTATAATAATGTATTGTTCTTTATATTTCACCAATTTTGTTTTTTTATTGTTTCGATGTCAGGGCTCACCTTTTGCTGCAACCATTTATTGTTAACCCTTCACTTAAATTAATTGTATTCCCAATCTTGTGTTGATTTGTTTTGTAACAGCGTGCAATTATTGAACGCAAACAAAAAGATATCGATCAATATATGCTGAGATTGATATAAAAAAATCTAAGGATCAGAAAGATTACCTATATTGTTGCATTAGTAATATAAATACAGATCAAGGAAAATTTAATCGATCCTACAGAAAAAGTTCAACAATTGACGTTTGTTCGACAAATCTCAATTTCAAATACGAATGGAACCCTGAGAGTTAATGGATTACAGTTTATTCAGTAGCTACTTAACAGTTGACGCTATCGGATAGCCTGTGAAACATCAGCTCCCAGCTACCATCTCGTATTTGGAAAGTATTCAATTTACACAATGAAGAAAGAAGATAACAATTACTTGGAGGTCACGCGTATTCTTGGGGAATTAACACACATTACGAGATGTTATTGCTTGAGAATACACGTAGCTGACGAGGAAAAATTCATCAGTGCTGACTTCATGGAGGCACAACCGACTGGCTTACATTGAAATTCATGAAACGCAACAAAATTACCAACACAATTTTCGAGAACACTTTTACTCGTAGATTCACCTGTATTATTTGAGTGCTATTTGTTTTAATATTTTATGATTTTTCTTATTTTCCAAAATCAGGTCGCCTCGCTGCAGATCCTGTGTCACGGGATCCCTGTGTATCCTGCTATCTCTAGATGAGGTATGTACAGTACGTCGCCAGTAAATAAATAAAGTAGCCACTGGACCGGTATTAAGAAACTATAAATTTAAAATCTATACCTTTGAAGGATTTAAAGTTAAACCGTTTAATTTATTTTTTATTTTATTTCGAGGCTTTACTTAATATTTATCAAAAAGTTTGCACTATGCTATTTTTAATATTTTAAACCAAAAAAATAATAAAAAAAGGTTTTAAACTAAACATTAATTCATTTTGTAAAGACAAAAAATAAAATAATTTAATTGACCAACCAGAATCTATAATGATGAAAGAACTTACATTAACTTGATACTTGAAAAGCATTGTATGTAACATTTGTCCCAATATACATACTATGTGGAAAGGCATGGGCCCTGCAGAGTGATGTTATAGACTCGTAGGTTGTTTGACCTTTTTTTTTAATGTTACAAAGTTAACAGGACGGTTAGGACGCTCACCTGATGGTAAGTGATACGCCTGACCATGAGAGAACGGCATTGAAGGAGACCAACAACTGATAAATTCTTCATCAATGCAGCACCGAACCGTCACCCGAGACAACAAATGTTGGGTCTCTTAATCCCTGTACATTCACTGGCACTGTTGCTGCCCTCATCCCTTAAAAACAGAAGTACATAGCATTCTATTAAGAATTCCCGTAAAATATTACGAAACGATATCTGGCTCTGCGGTGGTACCTAGCTAGACGACTCAGTAACGAGTCTACCACCACGTAATTATTCTTTAATTATTAGGTATTTGCTGTAATAATCGATGAACCTAATCTCTTACTACTCCTCTCTTCCCTTTAAGCTATTGCAGTCCATTACTGGACATAGGTATCCCCATCTTACGCCAGATATCCCGGTCCTCTGCTTTCCTCATCCAGTTTCCACCAGCGATCTTTCACAAGTCATTGGACCAGAGGGCGTCTTGCGCTGCGCTTGCCAACACGCGGTCTCCACTCCAGAACTCATCTGCTCCAACGGCCATTAGTTCAGCGAAACACGTACTTGTTATGATATGCTTATTAATTTAGAACAAATATTTGTTTTCAGTGGCTTGCCGACAATTGCTGAACATCTTCGGGAGCCCTGTCAGCAAGTTCCTATGTCGCCCACATGGATTAAGAGAATATTTAGATGAATAAAATTTAAGTTAGTTTCCAATTTTTCATAACTCTTTGTGTAAAATGTAACTACATATATTATTATAGGTGAATATTACACCATTCTATATAAGAACATTAAACAATTTAAACGATCATATTCTGAAAGGCACTTAAAATGTTTCTCACCATTTTAGAATATCACTTTAAATAAAAAATGTATAAGAAATACTTTGTTTCATTTTAAACTGGCACCCTCAAGCGCGAATAATGGTGGAATGCAAGAAATGTTAAGGTTTTCAATCCCTTTTTTTCTCGAGAAAGAATTTCCTAAATTCCGAAGCACGTTTTCTTTGATGAAAAAAAACGATATTTAATCTTCTTAAAATATCATAATAGAATAAAGGAAGCAGCCGATGTTTAACAATAAAAAAAAGTAAGATGGATGGTATATACATTATTTTTTAAGTACTTTTTATATCAGGCACTTCAATGTCTAGCAATAAATTATTTCAAAACAGAAGGTATTCAAGGTATGTAAAACTGTAAAGACTTCCTGTCGTGGTCATAGACATCCGAATATACAATTAGACTGGACGAGCCGCCAAGTTTATAGGCAGTCCCAGTGTCGCAATTTCTTTTCGGTTCTTACCTGTGAAAAGTTATTCTATTACTTGGTAAATTTACTGATTCATTGCGATGATGGCATGTTACAATTGCACAGGATGGCATTTTGGAAAAAAAACGATAATTTCTTCTAATATTCGTGCGTCTTGACTCGTCTCACAGAGTGTAAACTGGCAGCCAGTATATGCTCGTTGAGCTTACATTTGTCGCACTTTAAACGCGGCTCGCCCCATCTCTTGTATTGGGAAATCTGTGGTCGTGGTACACAGAGATCTCATTATTTGCCTACAACTTCGACCCGAGCCCTATACTAGGCGAAACTGACATTACTACAACCTTGGATTAACAATAAACTTACTAGGTGTACACGAAGAAATATCAACCAAAAAATATCAAAGCCGCTTGACACATACGTTGACTTATTGTTATATTTAAGACGTAAATTATTTCCCATTATAATTTTGACCTTAAGGCGACATAAGAGCGTACAAATCAAAAGCACGAGCATACTACTATGTTACTTGATATGTAGCTCGCGACGTGATGAGGAATGAAAATTCTGCCCAAGTGATGTGATGGGCAGAATTTTAGACGCAGACACTTTAGAGTGAGATTGTGCAGTTAGTTTATTATTTATCTAAGACTGCAAAAGACTTCTTAAACCTATCGCAGTCCACTGCTGAACTTAGGGCTCCAGAATACTCCGCCATATTTTATCCTATCTTCATACAGCAACCTTTGGCAAGTTTAAGGACGATCGGGCCACCAAACATTATCTATCAGTTACGGGTCTTCACCTTGCGCCATTGCGTATTGCCAAGTCGCCAGAGCTACGTTCGCTGCTTTGCAGGATGCTATGGAGAGGTTTGTAAGGGTTTATGGTAAGAATTGATCAAAACTAATTATAAAAAGCTCATTTTAATTTTCTCTTTCTTTCTTAATGGGTGCTCAAGGACTTATGACTGAGGACGACACACCGCACAAACAATACAATTTCCATAACATCCAAAACATTAATTGCAATTATAATTAAAATCTCTTTTTGATTACGGATTATTATAAGACAACAAAATCGATTATTGGGTCTGTTTCTACCTAAATACGATCTAATTGTTACCTATTACAATTAACAATTATCGTCGATCGTTGTAGCAGAAAAGTTGAGTGCTGTTAGCCTCTGTACTACCAGAGAGGTGAGCGCTACGCAGCGGCATATCATCATAATCATAACAGTCTATTACGTCATATACTGCACCAAGTCTTCGCCTATCCCTGTTATCCCTGATATTGGCTGCTAGGGATCACCCCTAGCCTCCAAAATCAAGGTCATAGTGAGTGAAGTCTTTCATCTACCCACTTCAAGCCCTATAATTATTTCTGTTCTGCGGACACAACTCAGAACACATTCTTGGCGAATATCATAATCAGGATTTTGAATTATGTGACTTACCTCCAAGTTGTGTTGGTAAATTTTGGTTCTTCTTCGAAGAACTAATATGTATAGAAAAGTATTTAAAACAAATATTGTGTGTCTTGAGTTTGGGAAATTTTAAAAGAAACTAAATATTACTCGAACAAAAATATTTATTGCAATAAACTAAATCACTGAAGAGTCTGCCCACTCCTGCGCCGCCATCAAAGCATATCCAAAGTAACAAATTACAAACTCTATGTAACACAAATCATGTTTCTATTAATTTAATAATTGTTACATAAATATTTACACGTTTGCTGTTGTAATGGCAGCATAGTAGTCTTAAACACTACAATCACCTTTCAGAATAACGTAAAGTTATCTACAAAATAACTCTTACGGAACTTAATTCACTTCTGATAACTTATTGTGACTTATAACACCTTACGATATCGACAAACCTTTCTTATTCATTAGTCCACGTTAAGTATCGTCTATATAGAATAATCATTCTAACGCGTCAACTTCCACAGAAGCTGCAATTGATTAGAAAAAAAATACATATATTTATTTTATGCAACTATATATAAGTTAGGACTTTATTGTGTCTAATCTAGATCTGCTTCAGGGGCTGCTCTTGGAGCAACCTTTTCCTGATTAGGAGGATCCCCATTTTCCCGTCCAATACTTCGTCGGCGGTCTAATATTGACGTTCCGACTGGGCTAGCGGTCGCATCGTCGCCGCTTGTAGCGCTAGCCGAGTTTATGTTACTCACGCTGACTCCAGTTACACTGACGGGGGAACCGATGACATTTCGCTTATCATTCACCCTGGCGATCTCTTCGATTCGCATGCCATTCTCGGCATTTGAATCTTTATCTGCTCTTATATCTCCCCTTGGTCTAGTAACAGCTGTGTCCTCATTATTGGGTACAGTGTTAGTACCCGTCGCTGAGGTTTCTGTTGTTCTGGATGACACAACATCGCCCGTGTGCGTCGTGTTGGTTTGAGCTGTGGACACGGAGGGCGACGTTTGCGTTGTCGACTGCGTGGTGTTCTGGACAGTTTGCGTGGTGGACTGTGTTGTGGGTGGTGTGGCTTGTGTGGCGGTGCCGGGCGCGTCATGGTAGGCCGCCCCACTGGCCAGCGCCGCGATGCCCGCGAGACCCATCATGCCCCATGCCGCGGTGCGTGCGCAACAACAACTGTTGCAACTGCGCCTGCTGTAGTATCACCGGCAGCTCGTAGTGGTGGAAGAAGTACAGCATCGAATGCTGTAACAAAATTACATGTTTCAATTATCTGTTAGAATAGCAATAACAACACACATTTACTTTAGTCTATGTAGGAAGGAATACTTAAAAATTGTATAACCTATACACTACTTCTAGAAATACATTTACTAAAGTATTAAAACATTGTAGGGCTGGGCAAACCAATCATTTTCAAACAATCGCAACACCAAACGGGACTGGACTTAGGGTCTACTAAATGAGTGGTTTTCTGTAATCAATTTCACGTTGGCAGGCGAGTTGGAGACAGTACTTTTAAAATATTAGGTATAATAGGCAAGCGCTGCTACCCTTTTTTGGCTGAATGTTTAACTCTTATCCACTTTTTACTGCATCGCTGGAAAAGCAGGGGAGGCGAAATTGCATTCTAAGTTGCCGCTATTGTTTTCTAATATACTGGATATAAGTCACTTCAATTTTAGATAATATTATGCTTTTTAGATAAAACCTCCACTAGCGACCTTTCGCCTGACGTCGGTTCATACTCTCAATTGACGTCCACCTACTAGTCGAGGACTCACTAAAATGCATAATAATATTTAAGACAAAACTACTTCAATTAGACTTGAAAAGCACTTAGGTCAAGTTAGGATTCCTTATTTATCTTTCTCAGATAAGCTTTCTTCTAAGACTCGCTGTCTTAAATTTAGAAGAAGAACAAGACTACATAAGTATTAAAAAAACAAAACAAGCTTATTAGTCTCCAAGAACTCGAATTATAAGAGATTTATGCAGTGATTTAATTTTCAAAGGGAATGGTTGAAAACAATGGGTATTTAGGGGATATAACCTCGTTACACGTTCAAAGCAAACACCTGCGAAAATTCAAACGTAATGCCAGACAGTGCAAAGGGTATAAGAAACACGTAGCAATAAATAAACGGTAAAGAGATAAGACTTGTATTGGCGGCGCTCGCACGATGTACACAGTGAGATGCCGAGAAACGTATGTCAAAATGAGCAACCCCTTTGAGCAAATATATGAACATTTCGACAAACCGTCACAAAAACGATTTTTGTAATGAAACAGACTTATACTTAGATCCTTTTTTTAATACAGTATACAATTATTTTGCTTTAATTTGGTAATCAAACGTTTTTTATTTTCTTTTGACGATTTTACCTTCCATTGCGTAAATGGACTTTAACGCTAACTACTCGTATAATATATTCATTATTCATTATATATTACGGTATCTAATATTAACACTAATTATATTACTATTTAGCTTGGGATGCAACTCGTCAGATATTATTATCATATCATGCTTTCGGTTGTGGTATTTTATACTTATAATTTGGTATAATTATACCATAAACATATGGAAAAGCAATAAAGAATTGGATCATGAGATCATGACGAAAAGCGAGCAGATCATCAGACCCAATTGAAACCGATTTGATGAATGCCCACTAGGGGAGGCCTTTTGCCAATATTGGGTGTTATGACTGTACTAGTAACCATTTATTTTTTTTTTACTTATTCAAATCCAGAATAGTTTCGCTTGGAAGTAAGTATGATCGCGATTTAGGGCATCTTTGTCCCGTTTTGTTGAGGCTTTAGGATTCTGTTATTTTAGATATTTTAAAACAAATATTGTAATTTAAAATAATCCAGCTATAAAAAAATGAACGGAAACGATTTTCATTCTTTAGCAAATTTTCATTCTTTCTCATTTTATAGCAAACTACTGTTCGTATCGTTGTGTTCGTTTTAATAAATATTAGTGTAGTTGCTAGTTATGTGTGGTGGTATATTAAGTATCGCGTCCGTCGAACTGAGCGAAACTCCTTTAGACAAATAAATGAGCGAGTCGTGACGGCCGCCCCGGGTGTGCCTTTATTTATTTATTTCTGGGTCAGAGTCCCTGCGTCCCCCCTGCGTCGTCCGACGTAAGTTTTAATTAAGAAACTTGTGACCGCTCCTGACTCAACTTTTTATTTGAAATTATATTTTGTGATCCCTCCATTTTGATTTTTAGCGAGTGTCGACCCGGTGTAACGGGTTGCCGGCTGAAGACACCTTCGTGATTTATTATGGCAGTGCGCGTCACCGCCGTCGCACCACATAGATAATTGAAAGAATATTGTGTCTCGCCTTCAATATATTGCTGGCTGAGTTGTTAGCCTTTAACCAGACAATTGTAAAACAGCTGTCACACCATTTTGGATTTTGCTACAATGTACCTTCGCCTCGAATGTAGTTTTTCAAATCTTTCACATCCTTACATGTACATTTACTTAGACGTCAACATTTTGTTTTATATTGTAGCAAACAGTGTTTGTTTATTTTTTAATAACACGGTATCGCTATGATTGTACATTATTAAGAGCGACTGTATTTGTAGAACAATATTGTTGAAATGGTAAGCTACTTTACAAATTAGGAACACCCCATCTCCTATATATGTATATATTTCGACTACTGTGTGCTTTACCACTTACTACTATGAAAATTGAACGATATTTGTGAAATGCGAGTTAAGCACAAAACAACGTTAATATCTAAAATGCATGAATATGTTAGTGACATGTGAAGTTGAGTGAGTCATCAACGCGAATTATGTAGAATGCAATAACACATTATTTTTCTCAACCAATTTTACACATTTCATATATCAGCCCAAGCGAGTCCGTAGTTGGTTGGTAGCTCTGTTCATTCCATAGGATTCCATTTAGATAAATATAAAGTACACGCACATTACGATGTTTTAATTAACACAGAGGCCGACGGCTCCCAATCTGTTCGCGGATCATCGCCACGGCAAATATAAAAAAGGATCAAACGTTTAAAAGGCATTTAATGGACATACGATGATGCCCTTTTATGCTTCCATTAAAACCGTCCGCTTTGACCCGCCCGGTTAGATACGTGTGCGAACAAAAAAAATTTGGTAATTTTTTTTTATCAATTTTGCGATCGTTTGTAACAGATTACACGGTACGATAGGAATAACCCCAACTCAGAGGATTGCCTATTAAAGTACTGAAAGCTGAAATCACGATAATATCTCTGTATAAACGGTGAATATGCTCAAAAGGCCGTTTTGCCGGTAACTTTGAGAATGAGTTGTTTCTTGAATTGAATAAATATTTAACTTTTACGTTTACGTTTCCGAATGTAGGATTACTCACCGGAATCTTGATGGAGTTGGGGTTTGATTCCGGTCTACAAGAAGATATTAAGGTATTTATATGAGTGTCCCCCAAAAAGATACTTATTTTTCTTTTATTATGACAACATTAGTTACTAAATTAACGTTTATATTTATTTTACATTCTCAGGCCTTAATAATTCCACTGTTATATAACAGAAGAAGCTGTGATTGTGTTAGCAAAAGCGCAAAATGATTCGTACATTTTAAAAGAAGAAATATAATATTGTAATGTTGCATATCGAAGTGCAACGACTCCAAGCGGACGGTTCATAATACAACTAGAGGTGAACTTGGGTTAAAAACGTCCAAGACTTAACATTTCAAAGGCCAGCGTAACTTCTTTGTGATGGTAAGTTTTTCCGCCACGAAATTGTCTTAAACATTTTACACGTTGATTATGCCGAGAAGGTAGACAACTTTGTCAAAAGTAAAATTATTATGATTTAAAATGCAAAGAAAAAAGAGGTCCACGCCGGGCCGGTGTGTGCGGGAGAGGGATGGTTTTAGGGGTTCGCGGTAGGTGAAATCTACAATAAATAAACTTCAGTTTTTCATCAAAGATTACATGTATCATAGTTATACATCATAGGAGTATGATACATTACAGTAAGCTATTTTGAAATTCTAAATAAATGTTTGAATCAAAAAGTATTCGCGTTATAGGTAACATTTCATATAATATTTTTTTAACTGAATGTTTCTTTAACTGTGCTTTTATAAAATGCTCTGCTACATTTTTTTCATATTTTCAATGTTTTTTATCGTATTTCTTTTTGACGTTTACAAGTGCTTTTTGTAAGCCTAATTTGATTAAATGGATTTTGACTTCGTCAATTTTTTTCATCATTGGAATAATATCTTCAATTGTTTGCTTTCAACAAACATAATGAAATGTAAGGAACCTTGGAATCCCAAGAGCTCTCCGCGCTTTACCAGTTTCATTCTGTAAAAAGTAAGTCCCTTTTCATTTAACTAATCCCAGTGCAGACAAGCAGAGGTGCGCCGTTTACGAATTAGATGCTAAAACATTCGAGTTAAAATGAATTTTGAATGAGTACAGCTTTTGAGATTTTACAAAGTGCAATAGTGTCACATGTTTTTTTGGCAAGACATTTCACGAGCTTTTTATTACTAGTTTTATCGTTATGATTTTCAAATTCATAGCTACAACAGACTTCGAGTAAAAACAAACTATGTCAATAAAGAAAAGGTAAATATTGTTACTTGCTAATAAACAAAATAAAATAACAAGTCATCACCTAGACAACGTTAATTTGGTGAGGCAAAGATTATGAATGCTAGCAAAGAATTTAAATTAACATACTCGTACTTACATATGTGTATTCATATGTAAAAGTAAATAAAAGTTATACAAATACAGAAAATAATAAGAACATACAGTTGTGTTATATGTGGCTACCGGCAAATAATAAGTGTATATTATACATATAATGTAACAAACAGGAATTCAAAGGCTACGAGCACCTACCGCAATATAAGCCGCTGAGTGTGTTTGACTTAAGTTTAACTATAATTTGCAAGAGATCTGGAAGATTACAACACTTTGCCGGTTTCCATCATAGCGGGCCCTTTCCTGTTGATTTAGGACTTGACAGACATTAGACCAAACGGCTATTAAAGGCCGACGGCGGGCCTTCCCGTCATTTTCTGCAAGCGTGTATTACATTACACTCTTGTTGATAAAGCAATTGAACAAAAATACTATTATTAAGACATGATATGTTTCAGAAAGGATTGCTATTTCAGTCATTTTTATATATCATCTTCATTTTCATATATTTCGAAATCTTAACAACCAAGCCTTCTTTCTATGAAGTCAATTTCATTTGATTGCCATATCTAGGTACTCTGGGAATGCCACTTATTGACAGGGCTATAAAGATAAAGCTTTGCAAAATATCTTATTTGCGACACTCATCATTGGCCAATTATTCTAATAGCCAAATTATCCTGGACGGATAGTCCAAATCTTGCAAAGAACAAAATTAATTGTTAAGCACTAATTCGGCGGTGTTGTCAACAAGTTCCAAGGTTTAAAATTAATACGAGTGGCAGGGGGCCCGCAATAATATGCGCGCCGCGTCCTCGCCCGCCAGCCGACCTCATGAAATATGATTTTTATTAATAAGTTGACACTCTCGATGATTATAAGATAAGCCCCCCACTTTGCATTCCGTGGGGGCACCTTGTTTTTCGACGTCGCCCGTCAGCCTGTAATCCGGTGCCTACGAGGCGCTCGGGGCGCTCCTCTTGCCTACAAACAGAATACTGCTTGTATTTTAATCTAACAATCGTGTCGTTATTATTACACTTACCTAGTGCTTGGGTACGCTTTGTGAACTTGTTTATGGGTGTGTCTTCATATAATTTATAAAGAAAATATGTATATCTACTAAGTATCAAAAGTCTGACCGATTGAAATAGTAGTGGTCGGATAATTGTGCCAGAAAGCAGGTTTAAGTTTGAATTAAGTATGAGTTGACATTTGGAAGTATAACACTTTACGTGATGATCACATACAGGTTACCTTAAAAACGCAAGCAAATAAAATAAAAGCGTAAATATCGCGACATTTATGGGTTAGATAATTTCTAAATAATATGTACACATGTATAGTTAAACATGAATTAAATTGTTAACATAATTTATCGTAAAATATTACAAATACACCTACAGACAAGAACACATCCCCTTTACGAAAAAAGATATACCCATTTACTTTATTTTTTATTCGTACCGCGATTGCAAAATTACTATAAATTTTGTATTGAGTGTGGTATGTGACCCGCGATCAGAACACTTCAAAGGCCTAGGCCTAGGCCTACTTCAAAGGCCTAGGCGGGTTGGACTTAACGAATATAGAATATAAAATGACAACAATCTATGCAATCGGGAGGACAGATGGAAGAAAAATAACTGCAGATAATAATAAGACGGGCGTAGCCGCGGGCGAGAATACGAATTCTGTTAGGTATAGAAGAAACTAAGAGGCCAAACATTCCGGGAGGGTCCGGGAATCGACGAATTACATCCACGTTAGTGTTGTCGTATGGTGACGTTTATCGAAGGCTTGTTGATTTTATACGTTGTGTGTAAAATGTTGTATTTTATCGACATACATTTCTATCTTGTATAAACAGGACAGTCACATATAATAAATTTGTCAAACACAGTGCAATATGACTATATTAATTCATAAAAGAAATAGCTTTGAACTAACTAGCGAAGAATAAAAAATGCCAAGAAGAGAGCTAATTTAATAATAAATATGTTACTGTAAAAACGACGAAAAAAAAAGGAAAATTAATTTGAATGCGTTTAAGCTGTGGCTTATAAATATCTTATATAAAGTTTAAATATTGATAACTTCATATCGATATACAAATGAATCACAAATTCATGGTGCATCACTACTTTGTATTGTAAGAAGAATGGTATGAAGAAAAGCATCGGAACCATATTGATTTTCAATGGTAATTATTGGATGTGTTCGGGATGGAACTAATAAAATGATAAAAACTGATAAATTTTAACTGATATATTTGGAAAAGATTAGTAAAAACATGGATGAATTGCTTATAAGTAAAATGATATTGAGTACGCGCTACTTGATAGATTGGTGATTGCGAACGCACTGATTTTTGTAGAAATAAATGCTAATGAACAGAATTTGGGTCAATATTGAAAAGTGCTGATGATACAATGTACGCGCTTGCTCGTACAGGATGAATATAGTACATCCCTTCAAAACTGTATGATCAATTTATAGTGATGAAATTTTGGTCTTCGCTCGCGCACTAATTTAGCTACATTTATCAATTATGAAGGCCAGGCAATAGCTAATTACCTAACATATTATGGCAAATTGGTGAATCAAAAAATAAAAGGAATATTTAAAAAAGAGCTCCACTCTTTCTGTATTAGGTTAATCGCATATATATTTGTCCACTTATGTGTGTAAATTTGGTCATATATAACCCGAATGCATTTAAAGTTGAGTTTACTGGGCAATTTTCTTAAATAATTTGTTTCCTTAACCTTGGTGAAATGTGCTCATGGTTATTTCTGAAACCCATTTTAAATTAATTAAAGAAAAACAAAATAAGGAACCCGAAAAATATATAGGTAATAAGTGAGACATTAACTCCGTAATAGCTTAAGTAAGCAAGCAAATGAAAGCACTAAGCTTTCATTTTATTCAGTAGCTAAGGCTTAAGTAATTCTCCCTAATGTTCAGCCTTTATGCACAAAACTCAGCCTTTGAATCTCAGTTTTCTTAGATGATAAAGCATATTCAGCTTAAGCGGCAGGCTTTTATATAACAGTTTGCATTCAAATACGAAATGTTTCTCGTGTTAAGGAACTTCCAAACTATATTAGCGGTTACTCTTTTGAACAATACAGTTTTATAAAAATGGAAGTTGATGAAAGCTTGAATGAAAACACGACCACGGTACAAAAATAAAGTAAAGGAAAATTTGCTGAAAAAATTTCATCTGGTCGTTATGTTAGACAATCACTTAGTATTGGAATGTTCTTATATGTTATTTAGATTAATTTATGAATGATACACCTAAGCTTATTTTTTACTTATTGCCTAGTCTAGTCTATTTACAAAAAATATTGTAAAGAGCTTTAAAACGCTTAAACCTAACATTATGTATGACAGAAGAAATCTTTAGTGTAAGACAGCTACACTACAGATTTGACTCTACACAGAATCAGCGCCTTCAGGCGATACGGAAATATTACGAGCGCGACAGACCCCGAACATATTTGACAAATACATAAGATTATTGGAAAAATATCTCATGTTGCAAGTATTGAACTATCAATACAATATTATAAGCAAACATATTTTCTTCATATAGATCGTATGGAAACTTTCGGAAGTGAACGAAACAACTATTTTTGGATTATATTACAGGTTATTAAAGAGCGTCGGTGGCTCAATAAGACCGTTGGTGGCTCAATGGTGTAGTAGACTGTTGGCCTCCTACCGGGAGGGCTGAGGAGGGTTGAAATCCCGCCACGTACCAATGTGTTTTCGATTTTTCCAAAAATATATGTACGTTATTCGACGCTCTTACGGTCGTAAGGATCGTAAGGAAACCTGCGCATGCCTGCTAAGAAATTCAAACGTTGTGCGTGAAGTCGTCCAACCCGCACTGGGCCCGCGTGGACGACTAAGGCCTAATCACCCTGTACGGGTAGGCTTGTGCCCCTCGGTGGGGCCGATTAATGAGCTGATGACGATGATACAGGTTATTAGCTATGTAAACACATATTTACATGTTATTTTTGTGGCAGAAACGCAAGTAGCTACTTTACATCAGGTAGACAGGCTTCCATGTGCATAACTTCCCTTATAGATGTGGGAACGGATAATTGATGTATTCACCATTATATTCTGCTTTATTTTGCAGATGAAGTTTCTTTCTTTAATATGTTTTATCTAAATCATTCATCTTTTTTTACTGACTGGATCGTGCACAAAAGTACCTAACGATTTTTTTATTAGATAGTAATTCAAACCGTGTATGTAATCAGAGACTAGTAAAGAATGAAGTAACCAAGTTTAAATATTTAATTTAGAATACATCTTTTCATTAGTATCATCCTTTATTTGCACAAATTAATTTTTTTTTTATTCTTGACAGATATCAATGTTTTTATATATAGTAAATTATTATAATATATAGTAATACCAGTTTCTTTTTGGACTATTTCTCCCTAAGCGCGAATATAATCCAAAGATTATAGTCTGAAAATGAGTCCATTTTGTAGCAGGGTTAATTTCTCATTAATTTTCTAATATATGATATAACAACTTGGAATATATGCGTTGTCTAGACCAAAATACGAATAGTTTAACAAAGTCCAGGGAACAGGGCATGATATTATTAAATAGTTTTGTACACAAATTGATTTTGCTGACCTGTCTGACCACGCGTGGAAACATTTTATTGGACTCATTGAATTTTCTCTGAAAAGATGGAGCATCACAAATTAATAAGCGTGACTAAACAAAATAGGATAGCTGGTAAAAATATTTTTTATGCTACGTTTTGATTCAGACTGGCACTTGTTTGATTTGTTTCTTTTCATTACTAAATTTATATATATATATTTTTTCGCACTGACTACTGCTGTTGGCCGCAGATGACCTTTACAGCTTCACCGGGCAAGTGGCGAGCGCAGATGTCTCTCAGCCTTAATATTTACACAACGAGCCTAAGGGCGTCCTCGAACGGGACTCGAACCTCGGCTTAGGGCGTTGCGGGGGGGGTCCTTGGTAGCCTAACATATGTTTGGGGAGAAAAACGGCCCGGTACATGCCGGTTACGCGAATAGGGACTGTACTAAATTTATTATTGGGCGAATACTTCACAGGCGATAAATATATATGAAATAGAAAGAAAATATGCACATGGTTATACAAAATCATACGAAATGCGAAATTTGTATATCGCAGACCGAAAGTTTGTTTTTATATGGAAGGTTAGTTAGTAATACAATGTTTGATAACTTTTAATACTGGCATAATTCTTGCTGAGATTGCCAATGAAATTGCCTGCTTAATATTCATTCTATCTTAAAGAACCAGTCATTATTTCGGTTTCATACGACCTCATTCAAGATTACCTATTAATTATGATAATATTGCTAAGAAATTCACCTACTGCCGGGTCAAATGATTATTTTAGCAACAAGTAATATAATCATAGAGTCGCCTGAAGATTAGCCAATGACAAAATGAAAACATGGAACAGCTCATTAAGATAAGAAAAATGATATGGCATTTGTTACTTAACACACAACGCTTCCAAAATTGCCAATGAATGACATAAGCATCATATTAATCCCGATTAATATTATGGCGTAGCGGCTAATCTCTTGATTGACGGTCAAGCTAGTTAAGCAACTATTACGATAGTTGGTACCCAGATAGGTGATCAAATATAGACTAAATATAAGTCTCTCCATGCTTTGTATCAAATTTAGCGTTAGGCCCCAGCTTCTATACAATGGTAATTGTTTTAAATCATTAAGCATGGTTGGTTACTGTGCACTCTATCCATATCCACGATCCGTGGAAAGCACTGTCCCTTGACATTTGAGGAAGACATTTTGGACTTGGATTAAATTACATTTTATTAATACACAAAAAACCAGTACAAAACTATGAATGTCCATCAACGAACACCACAACAATTATTGAAACCGAGTTCATACATCAGAGATTAACAAAATCATTGTTGAAAAAAAAAACAAAAATAATAAAGGTTGGGACCAATTTGTTTGAATTATTCCCGGCCGGTGGGGAGCCGTGCCCCGGGGTTGCGGTAAACTGCACACGCGGAAGTTATTTGGATTGTCCCAGGATACATTTGACAACACTTTGAGGTGGCTACGGTGCCGCGTAATATCGAAATACGAGATAACATAAATTTGTCTCAATTTATTATCTGTTTTATTTTTGTTTTGAAACAATACATTTGGACCGACTTCAAAATAGGAGATTACTGAAGTCGAACGTATATAGGTATGTTTTTTTGTTTGTTCTCGGAAATCTCCGTCGCCTATGAACCGACTTTGATACTTATTTTTGTTAAAAAGAGGATACTTCAGAGGTGGTTCCATGACAAGAAAGCCCCCGCTTAATTCCGAAACACGAACTAAAATAATTACAATAAATACAGTTCAATCAATTCGCTATTACATATTAATAACATTGGAGTGTCTTTTTGTAATATTGAAATAACAATTTATTTCTTCATGCATATGCGGTACGTATACCAGTACTTATGTCCAAAATAACAATCTTAAATTTTTTGTCTGTCTGTCTGTTTGTTCCGGTTATCTCAGAAACTGCTGGATGGATTTGGACGGACTTTTTGGCAGGTAGCTGATGTATTAAGGACAAAACATAGAATACTTATTATTTTCATAAAATAAGGCAATGCTTTACCTTGCGGCAGCCGCGCTTTTGTTGACTTAACGAAGCAATTTTAGGTTGTTTACTACGGTATAATATCTTACAACGCGGGTCACAGCTAATCATTAATATAATTGTTCCTCAGAGTATTAAAACAAGTTTTAAATTGTTGACATCTACAAATAATTACACATTGGTAGGTGTATATGTACGTTAACAATAAAAAATATCATATAATTTAGAGGTTCGAAACTTCACTCTATATCAAATTTAAGAATTAATAATAAAACTATTACCGGATTGATAAACGTGCTAATAAACTGGAACAAGCCATTAGTTATAGTAAAAGATTCATAAATGTCAAAATATTTGCGTATTTATTTTATAATCATGATGTCATTACTGCTACAATATTTGAGGACTGTCTTTGCCGAGTCTGATATTATTCCTTGTTAAAGTTAAATGCATACCCATATGCCATACTGGGACTTAATATAAAATTATCAAAATCTACACTGCCACAGTCGTGGTTTTTCAAAATCGGCACACCCAGGCGTCCACGTTTCACCGCGCACCGCGAAACCACGCTAGACGTTATATTTTATGTGTCAGAGGGTAAAGTTGAGTTTTGTGAGGTGATTACTGTCAAGCGTACGGCTCAGTCACAATAACGTATGGGACGTGATTTGTTGACAAATGCTCGCCGACCACTCCAACATAAGCAGCTTTTTCTCTTTAGTTAAAAAAAAACCATTTCGGCTGTGGGATGCCGATAAAATTTTCACGCTTGCTGAATTCCATTTCGAACTTGTCCGAGGTAAAACTATAAGAGATGATAAAATAGAGCTATCTTTTCGATATGATTGTCGAATGTAAAAGGGAATCCTAGTTATTAACCTTCATATGGCACTGACATAAAACAGTGGCGCAATAAATATATAAAACTTTAATGTATAAAATGCTTTTTGATGTAAAATAATTCCCGTACCTAAAAAATATTTTAAAATAATCAAATCGGTATGCTCAAACGACTAAATGTTTAACTATATAAATTATGTATACTTATCGCGCATATTCACATGAAATCCGAATAAAAAACTTTTCGATTTTCGATGTTATCAGAATACATAACCTAAAAAGCCTGTTCAGTGTTTCTCGTGTTGAAACGGATATGT
The DNA here is from genome assembly GCA_019425675.1 of Leucinodes orbonalis. Taxonomy (NCBI): domain Eukaryota; kingdom Metazoa; phylum Arthropoda; class Insecta; order Lepidoptera; family Crambidae; genus Leucinodes; species Leucinodes orbonalis. The sequence goes on from PQWD01001956.1 coordinate 64,238, forward strand.
GACGTGGTCTCCCGTCGGCGTGTTTGAAGCCTAGGTTTATTAATAACTGGAGCAGAGAGCGCAAAGCTAATATAGCAACAAACAAACAGTTTGTTCAAAGCTCACGGGCAGTGCGTGCCGCGGGCGCGATCCTTGCCTCAAAATGTGCCCGGCACATTAAATACACTTGTAAAAGTATCTAATGTATTTAGACAAAACGATGACCAAAGTCAAAGGCTCTTGCTGCGTATTTTATTATGAAAGCTAATCAATACATTTAAGGGTTGCAAGGAATTTATTACATCCCAAAAGTATTCACAGTCCAAACTACAAGACACTCTTAGTCGTTACTCTAGTGTTAATGTAATACCACTTAGGATCAGCGTCTAAAATCCATCACATTTGATTTGAGAAAATTCGCTCAAAGGAGACAAACTTATCTCATAGTACCATTCCATTGACATTTTTGTATAAAAAAAAATTACATACCTGAATGAACAACCATGAGGTGACCAGGGCGAGGCTGCTGTACTGCCCGTTGAACCGGTAATGGTATGCGTAGAAAGAAAAGTGATACAGGTAGAAGAATCTGTGAACAAAGAATAAATCAATGAGTTTTTATCGGGGCTGTTATTGTAAAATGTACGAGTATGAATGGATAAATATCATGGCATTGATGATATATATCCTATCGACGATGGTGAATGAAAACCAACTTTTCGGGCCGTGCCACGGTAACAGTCAAATCACCAATTGTTGGAATGAACAAAAAATATTGTTAATTTGGTTTATATAACACTATTCAATCCATAACATTGGTTATGATTCGTATTTATATTGCTGATGGATTATAAATAAGAATCATGATGTGATGGATTCGGATATCAAAACCTACAAAAAGAACGAATGAATACCGGATTAAAGAGGACGTCATTTGCGAACAAGTGATAATTTCTAAGAGGGCGAAACACAGGCTAGATGTCGTATTTTTTTACTAAAGTAAATAAGTAGATATCCACTGACATGCACTCAAGTGCCAAACTAAGCATTAAGCCTGTAATATGGGTACTAAGGTTGCTTAGTACCCATATTACAGGCTAGACATACTTTATATATTTTTGTAAATACATACATATTATAGATATAAAACACCCAGACCACCCCGGGTACTGATGTTTCTATGTTCTATGTTATTGGCGTTGGTTTCCGCACTTAGTCCGTGCGGTGGACCATTGTGCGTGAGCCATGGCGGCCTTCTGGTCACTCCAGCCAGCCTACCTCCCTCCAAAAACAGATTAGTTTTCCCGGTCTCCTCAGGGCGTCCGCGATTGTTACCGGTGAGCCGATAGTTTCCCTGCGGATCTGAGCTACGCCAGTGCACCTAAGAAGCACATGCGCCACCGTTTCCTCCTCCTCCATGCACGCTCTGCATAGAGGACTGTCCGTGATACCTAGCGTGTAGAAGTGTTTGTTAAGTGCGCAGTGTCCAGTGATGGTCCCCGTCACCAGTCTAAGGCTATTCCTGTCCATGCGTAGAAGACGCCTGGACAGTTTCCTGTCCAGGGAAGGCATGGCCTCCCTGGACTGCCTGCACCCTGGTGTCGAGGTCCACCATTCCGCTGCTAAAGTCTGTGTGTAATCTCTTATCCAGCTCTTGAGCTGGCTAAAAGGGATTGGTATAGTTGGCTCCGGTCCGATGGCTTTGGCTTTTGAGCCTCCTCTCGCCAGCTCGTCCGCTGCATCGTTTCCACGTGACCCACTGTGTCCCTTGATCCACTGTAGTGTCACTGTGTTTCTGTTACGCACCGAGACGCGTTCTAACGCGTTATGGCATTCTAGCATTAATTTGGATGTGAAGGTGTTTTTCTTTAGTGATTGGAGTACAGAGGCGCTGTCAGAAAGTATTCGTATGCGCGTGTCCGTGACTCCTCTGGTCTCTACGGCTTGCGTTGCTTGTATTATACCGACACACTCCGCTTGATAGACATTGTTATGCATACCAAGGGTGCTAGATATTCTTATATTAAGTTCGTCGGAGAACACTCCAACACCTGTGCCGTGGTTTGTTTTTGATCCATCCGTGTAGATTCTCAGCTCGTTTATGCCCGAGTAGTCGTGCCATTCAGGTAGAAGTTCTATGTTGTAGTGCTTCTGAAAGCAGTGTATTTTCGAGGTTCTGTCGCACGGTGCCGCCAACATTGGTTGTACTTTGATGGCATCCTCCCTTATGCGAGTGTGTTTAATTCTGGCATCCATTCTTAGGGTACCTGATATCTCCAGTCTAAGTATTGCAAGTGCAGCTTCTTCCCTTACTACTAGGTGCAGGGGTGGTAACCCCAGCATCGCCTGTAGAGCAGCAGTGGGTGCTGTCTTCATACTACTGGTAATCGCTACACAAGCGAATCTTTGTAGTTTTTCTAGTTCTTTTTGGGCGGTATTCAAGTTTGTCCTGGGCCACCAGACTATGGAGCCATAGGTGACGACCGGACGGATAACTGTGGCATAGAGCCAGTGAGTGATTTTAGGACTTATGCCCCAATTCCTACCCAGTAGTCTCTTACATTGCCATAGCGCTATGGTAGCCTTTGTCGTGATGTTCTCTGTGTGTTTAGCCCAGTTCAGTTGTTTGTCTAGGTAAATACCTAGGTATTTGGCTTCAGTTGATAGTTTCAGGGTTGACCCAAAAAATTGCGGTAATTGCATGGGTGTAGGTTTTCTTTTCTTTGTGAAGAGCACAGCTCCGTTTTATTCGGGTTTACGGTTAATTTGCATTCTTTGCACCAATCTTCTACTATTTTTAGTGCTTGACGCATAAGATTGCAGAGTGTGTTTTCATGAGTGCCGTTTATTATTATGGTTATGTCATCAGCGTAGCCGACAGTAAAGTAGCCTTTGTCGTTCAGACGTTTGATAAGGCCGTCTACCACAAGGTTCCATAGCAGGGGTGATAGGACTCCCCCTGGGGGCATCCTTTGGCTACCATGGCTCTTGTGGTATCATTTACTGTGACTTGAACAGCCCTCAATTTGAGCATATTGGTGATCCATCCTCGCAGTGTCGAGTCCACGCCGTGTTTCTCGAGAGCTACGTTGATGCTGTGGAACATAGTTTTGTCAAAAGCGCCTTCTATATCTATGAAGGCCGCCAATGAGGAGCCTTTGTGGTCTACTGCACATTCAATCTTAGATATCACACTGTGTAGCGCGGATTCTGTTGATTTACCTGTGGAGTAGGCGTGTTGCTGTTTATGTAGTGGTAGCACCTGGAGAGGTCCATCCCGTATATATCGGTCACAGAGCCTTTCAAGAGTCTTTAATAGAAAGGATGTTAAGCTTATTGGTCTGTATGCTTTTGGGTCTGTGTAGTCAGTTTTACCCGGTTTGGGTATGAAGATGACTTTCACTTCTCGCCATGCGAGCGGGACATATTTTTGTGCCAGACAGGCCTCGTAGATGACTCTCAGCCATGGTATTATAGCTTCAATCCCCCATTGGATTAGGGCGGGGAATATGTTGTCTAGACCTGCTGATTTGTAGGGTTTGAAGGAGTTAATTGCCCACTTTATGCGGTCCTCTGTTATTATAAAGCGGGCTCTACTCCAGTCTGCATCATTATGATGTATGTTTTCTGGTTCGTTTGTCCAGGTCCTGTCCTCAGAGAGGATACAGTCTGGAAAGTGTGTTTCTAGCAGGACCTTACTAGTTTCGGTGTCCGATTTCGTGTATGTGTTGTCAGGTTTTTTCAGCGAGCCTGGGGCCCGATTCTGATCAGTGGATAAAATTTTCCTGACCCTGGCTGCTTCGCTGTTTGATTCTATTTCCTCACAGAATTTGCGCCAGCAGCTCTGCTGGCGAATCTGGTTTGCTTACCAAAGTTGTATTGTGTTGCTTTGTAAGCATCCCAGTCCTCTGGGAGTCTGGTGTTCTTGGCTCTATTAAATTGTTGGCGCATCTTTGTCCTGGGTACTGATACCGGAACCCTTAGTGTAATTGCGACGTCTCTACCATTACACCACATCGTCAACATTGGTGTTTCATTACATTAACATAAAATATTTCAATGACAAATACTGAATATTGTAGGAAATATGAATTATTGGAATACGACTTAAGAGCAATAAAAACAGTGGGCGTCGCTTATTAGGGCTTATTCATAAGAGCATTAGCCCATAACGAAGTACTTTCACAGTCGAGTACCTATGTAGGTATTCACTTCGAGCCACTTAGAACCTATCTCTTCAAGGTAAAAATATATATGAGTGTTTTTTCTTTTTTAAACTGAACCTTTCAGAAGCTTTTTTTTCAATTCTCTTCAATATAAATGACTAACGTTTGCGCGCGACTTCGTCCGCGTGGATAGTTATTTTGCTAACGCTAATTTCAACCCCTACTTCGTTTATTAAGGTGATTTAAAACTGCGATATCTCATAAGATATGAATTTAAACTAAATGAAAGGAAATGAAAAAGCAATTTTGTTTTAAATTAAATACTTGTGATGAATAACATATTTATTTGGATAGTGATTAATATCGTGATTATGAAAACACCATCACAAATAATGCATTATTTTGTTAGCAAAAAGGATAAACATAGGCCGTCGCGGACTTTTAATAAATATAGTCTCATACATATCTTTTTGGAAACTTTAACCTTTCTCGATAAATAAGCTATCTAACACTGAAATATAATTTTTCAAAGCGGACCAGTAGTACCTGATATTAGGGCGTTCAATCAAACAAAATCTTTATTAATATTAGTATAAATATTACCGGGTATAAGAGACCTTACATGTGTTGTCGCGTATGACGGGTGCAGCGCGGTATTGATGGCGAATAATAACTGTCTATCAGTTGTTGGTCTCCATCAATGCTGTCCTGTTATGGTCAGGCATATCACTTATATTACATTAGGTGAGCGTCCTAACCATCCTGTACATTTTTTAACATAAACATTATTTGTTATTTCATAAAACACCCTCATTTCTTTTTAAATAAAACACCTCTAAATGAAACGTTACTTTTTCTAAGAAGCGTAGGAAAGAATACCGATAAATAAAAAGTATTCATAGAAAAGAAAATATTGCCAAGCGTTATGGCTGTCACAACATTTTCCAACGGGGCTTCACACGAGATCGATATAGATATAATAAACAAAATATGTTTGTCCATCCTTGTGACTGATACTCAAAAAGTACAGAATAGATTATAAGGAAACTTGATCTGATCATGCATTGGATGTCTGAAATGTTTTAGAAACTTTTTAAATATATACCATTAAATCAATGAAATGTATCAATAACTTAAGACCCTTCATTAGTCAAACGATACGAATATAGACAGAATATTATAACGATAGGAAACAGAACGATGTAAAAATACATAAAGGCTTATAAATAAATAAATGATATTCACATAGCGCCATCAAGCCCCAAAGTAAGCATTAAATGCTTAATTTAGCCTTTAATATTGATACTAAACAACGGTAAAACATACAAACAACGGTTAGGTATATGTATTGTTTTTTGTTAATACATACTTATTATACATAGAAAATTACCAGACTAATTCAAAGAGACATGTTCAAGATACAGATGTTTGAACTGCCCGGAGATCGAACCCGGAACCCTTGGTGTCATAGCCGACGTTTCAACCATTACACCAAATGGGTCGTCAAAAATCGCTATAAAGATCGCTTCCATAAACTTTTTGTTTACTTTAATTTATAGTAAAGAAACTGTAAAAGTATACGCGAGCGATCCTCTGCTAGAAACAGCTGCTGCTAGCAACATTATTTCCTCCGCTGTTTCTAGCAGAGGAAATAATGTTCATATTTGTTTGACATAGTTGAGATTCAACTCATTATTTGACAGTAGTTATTTTACATGGCGGCAATGTATACATGTGGTATGCTGTTAAGGTTATTAACAGTAAATATAGTTTTTCATTATACGTATAGAAAAGCGGATCACTTAAGACAGAACGCTGTTTTTTACAGATACTACTTATAGGTAAGCGCGTCACTTAAGACAGAACGCTGTTTTTAGGGTTCCATAGCCAAATGGCAAAAAACGGAACCCTTATAGATTCGTCAAGTCTCTGTTTGTCCGTCCGTCTGAATAACACAACCCTTTTTCTCCGAAACTATATGCACTACACTATTCAAACTTTGTACATATATTTATTCTGTGAACCGCTATTAGGTTTTGATAAGAAACTTGAAAAAAAAATTAATATATTTTGGGGTTCCCCATACATTAACAACAACAACTTAAATACAACTGTAATCAAATTTTTTTTAACGTACCCCACGTGTAATCAATGTGTAGATCTTTAAAAATGGTATTGAGATTTCTTATATATTTTTTAATAAATTAAATAGTTTGCGCGAGAGACACTTCCAAAGTTGAAAATCATAATCGGTAAACCACTAATTTTCATTATAAAGTTGTAGTAGGTTCCTAAAAAAAATAAAATTACTTGCTGCTGCGGAACCCTTCACGGGCGATTCCGACTCGCGCTTGGCCAATTTTTTTACAAAAATAAAGCATGAAAAGCTCTGCTAGGACATTTTTTTACCTGAATATTAATACAACAACAATTACATAATGTTAAATATACATAATGATTGTATGCGAGAGACGTAGAAGAACAGTTCATGTTTGCCAAAGTACTAGTTGTTAAGTCTTACTAATTATACATCAATAACAAAACGACTGTTCGCTTCGCTATCCCATCGGTAGCCAATCGCGTCAAGCGTCACATCCTTTCTCAGCCATCATTAGGTTCGTTATCTCCTTATTTCGGTGGATAAATTCCCAATGTACGAGGGCGACAAACATGCCCGGAAAAGGGGAAATGTCACCTCGTTATGTGAAAAGGTTGCAATTTTATTTGAAATCGATATTCACTGAGATATACATTTTTCTTCGGCGGAGCGGAGCATGAAAGGAGATGCCGTCTTGTAAGAAGCCTGTTGCAGTCGTTTTGAGAAACACGTCATGTCTGTGCTATGCTG
>PQWD01001956.1:71236-95736 GCA_019425675.1 Leucinodes orbonalis
CTTTCTTATTCAATAAAGTGTATTAACAAAGTCGGAGTTACTTATGTAGCGTCTTTTGAAGATTACGCAATAAATGTCACAGTTTGATGAGCTACAATGGGGATATAAATGGATGAACGCTTATATATATCATATATATTTATTGTAAACACATTGTTTTTGAGGTAAATACATATTTGGTAGATTTGTATAACAGTTGCCCTTTAAATTTTTATTGATAATTTTAGACTAGACAACAGCAATTGGATAAAAGTTGATTACCAATGTAGTGTCACATTTCACTCAGTACTTTTCATTACTCTGGTATTACTTTTCGTAGACAGCGTACTCTATTATAGCACTGAGAATGGAGCATGATGATTTACTATCGCCGATATATAGATATTCAAAGATGAATTATTAATTAATTTGGTTTGGAATTAAAAATACAAAAACATTTAATTTCGTTAACTCTAAATGAATTTTTAATAACAAAGTAACAGTAAATATGTTATTACATTTGAGATCAAACAAAAGCATAGCTTTAATTTAAATTGCAACTATTACAAATTAATTAACTTTTACTAACTGTAACTTTGATTTCCCACATAAAATATCAAAGCAATATACGCAACCTGTACACCAAATAACGTCATCTATATTACAAAATTACAAATTTGAGTGATTACGAGACGCCGTAACACTGAATAAACGCAAAGGGGTATACGATTAACATGTTAATATGAGCACAACACTCGCTAATTAGTTGCTTCAGATTAATCCCAAGCTGGCAGCGAGTTCAGATTAATTCCGTGTTGCGAAGAAATATGCGGAAATAATCTGTATGAACAGTATTATTGAGGCTGGCACAGACCACATGATTTCGTACCGTTATTCCTTGTAGTTTTACGACACAGTGTGATTTCGACTAGGGATTCTAGTGTGATGATGATGATGACTACTCATAAATGGTTAACTGTTATAGCTTTTATAAAGAGAATGACTTAATTTCAAACATTTTTGCAGGGGTACGAGCATATTATGCGAATGAAATCTCTCATAACCAGAATCATATGATCATCATCATCATCATCAGCTCATTAAACGTCCCCACCGAGGGGCACGAGCCTACCCGTATAGGGTGTTTAGGCCTTAGTATTCCACGCGAGCCCAGGGTTAGACGACTTCACACACAACCTTCGAATCTCTTCGAATTTAGGGGAATTACCAAATCTACAGAACTATCCAACCATATATTCAAAAAGATTAATTTAACAACAACATACGAGTACTACATCTATCTCATAGAGTAAAGTATTACTTCAAACAAAACTTTTCTAAGTGAATAGATTCAAGAAAACACTTCTCGTTAATAGCGATGATCCGAGGCCAGTAAAGTGGGGTCCGAGTATTCGCTTCTTTTAAGTTACATCAAAAGGCGAAAGATTACCTACGCATTAGAGATACAGCTTGCAAAAGACAAACGCACAGTATTATCTTAATGCTGTTATTCATCAATATTTTATCACTGTAAGGTGAAAATGTTAATCATGCCACGACGTCCTTTAAAAGCATTCAATTCGAAAGGCCCCTTGATGTTCGAAGCTGAAAAAACGCTTTATTCCAAGGACTTTAAGTAGTCCAAAGAATACATAAGATCTAACAACGAAAAATTGATTAAATTTCATAAAAACTTTATAAATACCACATACAAACATAAATATAAATAAATTTACGTTGTGTTACGGCTCACTGCGTGGTCGGCCTTAAATAATGTAGAGTGTATTACTCAAATTTTAACTTATGGTCATACCGCTCCGAAGAAGTAAATGATTACGAAGTTTAATCGGCAGATAAGTAGAAAATACTGCATTATAAAAAAACATTCAAATATCCAAAGGGTGGAAATTTAAAGTCTGGCCCAAAGTACGAAACAGGAATTCGGCAGCATAAACAATTCAAATGAAACATTCTTCTATCTAGTATAGTTTCTCTAATAGATCAAAGATTTTATATATATTTATTTTCACAATTAAATAATGCGCGAAAAGACTCGTGTCGGGTTCACATTTAAATAATAAAGAGGTGATATGCCCATTTATAATTTTCCTTATTACGACGAAATTATTCAGAAGCCCGATTGGTGGAGGGGCGAAACTGAATCTTGTTGAACTAACTCAGTGCGAAATCACTTTCGGCATGTCCTTTGATCTCGAGTGCGCCAAAGGAATGTGATTCAGTAAAAACATGTAAATTCGATAAAATATAACACAATATTATGGAGAAGAGGCGGCGGCGCGCACCCGACGACAATACCGCCGCGGAATGCTATCGATATTATTCCTTGGCTAGCTTCCGCTGGAACCACAAAAGTTGAGGATTTGGATTTTAAAGACAAGAATGTACGACTACTTTTTAAAAAGGTAACCCTTATAAACTGTATCAAGTGTACGTGTGATGATGGTTTGCCTTGACAATCTTATATTTATAGAAACAAGAACGACATTACAAAATGACGTGATTACTCAAAAAGTGATTTTTAACTGTTTGAGGCTAATTGATCTACGTTTTCCAATTATATATCAACCTGACTCAAACCGTTTTCAGTTCAGTTTTTGACCTTTAACGAAAGTGTCTCTCTCTTTCAATTAAAGTCAGCTATATCTAAATAGATTTTATTTCTTTCGGTTTAAAGATTTTACATTTGTTAAATAGTATAATTTCAATATCACTGTATCTATCTACGGAAGAAACACAAAGCTCAAGTCGCGAGACCATTACGAAAAGTACTTTTTTAAAGTTTGCCATTTTGTAAATTAATTTTACAGGAAAATAAAACAAAACATGTATAAACATGTTATTTTTTTCTACATGTTCAAAACTCTCAAGGCGAATAAAAGTTTTCACAATTTTGTAGGAAAAGGCCTTACTGTTTACGTATATAGAATTATTGATAATGTAGCTTCACTAGGACGGGGCCGCTTTAAGTGTATTTACATACATGTTACCTATTTAGATATTTATTATTCCTTTTTGTGAATAATTTATCAATACTTTTTAACTTGTTAGGAGTTTTAAAATAAATAATGTATTAAGAGGGCAAGGAAAATTACGTCAAAAGCTTTATACATATTCACGAAAATTATATAAGCAATTGAGCATGTTAAATACCCAGCAGTGTTTTAAAGACATTTATTATATTAGAAATTTTTATTAATTTGCTGAATTTCAGACAAATTCAATAAATTGATCACGGAGGAGGATCTTTTTTTATTTTATTTGTATATTTAAATTTGTTTACTTTTAGCACTTATATTGCATATTGCATGCCGTGGCAACCTATAAGTAAGGTGACACTTAGCTTTAAGTTTACGATTGTCTCTGATTTCTTGTTGCTTATATCAGTGTTTATCTTGTTAGCTGTTTAAAAAAGTGCCAGTGCTAGTGACCCAAACTTAGGATGTAGCTAACATGTAACTTGATGTAGTCACAAAGTTCAGTAAGTTCACCACACGTAATGTATGTTCGCCGCATTACGTTGCTTTGATGTAATGCCAAAACAATAGACACTTCCATGGCAAGCCTCGGCGGTCGACATCCGGAATCCGCGACCCGGGGTTGACGAAATGAAATTCCGCAAACATTCCGCCGGCGGTTGCGCCCGCGACCAATCGCGACCATGTCAGTGTCCAATAAATGGTGTTCGGAAAAGGGCTCTCGATATTGCCAAGATAAAGACGCGATTCCCAATCGTTACATTGTTTCAAAATCTACTTATAATGATAAAATAAGAAGATACAACTTTGCTACAAAGAGGTTGTACTTGGAAAAGGGACTGACCGGTGGTGGATGCTGAATGAAAAAAATACAGAGGACCTGGATATCTGGCGTATGGGGAAGACCTATGATCCAGCAGTGGACTGGATAGGTTGATGAGATGGAAAGGCACCCTCTCACATCAATTCTTCCTAAGATATATGTAATGTACTAAATAGGGGATCCAAACTATACCTTTCGTTTCGGGACCGAAGCCAACCTCATCGGCCATAATTTTTAAAGCCAAATACTAACGAGCACTGTAACTACATGGAGAGAAACCATAGTGAAAAGGTATCATGATGTTTAGATAACCATGGTATCTATTTAAATGAATTACCACGTATTAGCTTCGTGCATGTAAGGGATGTGTAGGTACATAAACAGACGATCGAAAGTTTGTTAGGAGATTGATTAATAATAGTAAGTCATAGAAATACGTATGATTTCTAAAAATAATCAAATAGAATTGAATGATTTCGTTTTAGCTTTACTCTTATTAAATACTTATAACAAAGCAAACAAATAAGTTAACTGCGCTAATTTATCAACATTAGCCTTCTTGTGGTGTCATGGCAAAATACGACGTGCCATGTCACTATACAGAAGCACAAGGCGAGAAATTCTTACCAATGCTATTTCGGCAGAAGCTTCGGATGCCAGCGAGGGCGAATCTATTCGCAAACTTGCTCCTTTGCTACTTGAAAAGCTAGATTTAGTGTAGACCGCAACAGAGCGGTGCATCATGGTCAAACTTGTATAACCTCTGGTATTGCAAGTGTACATGGGCGACGGCAGCATTTACTATCAGATATGCCGACTGCTGTTTCGTCCCATGAAAAATAACCCGATCGCAATGAATAATGTTTCATACACACCGAGTAGTACTGTACGTAGACTACCAAAATCGGCTTAAATGCTTGGATACTGTCATTTCAGGCACATATCAGAACTCTTTACACAAACATATCGGTACTAAGATCTTGTCTTCTTTGAAGCTAAAGAGTATACACGTTATTGTCTTGCGCAGAATTTCGTCCGGGTAGTAAAATACAATTATAGCGTTATAAATTAATAGCACCAATATTGTGGTATGAATAGCATTTAATCCAATATCAAAAGCCAAAAAAGTGTTACAATATTGGAGGGGTAAAATATATAAAACCATAAAGAGATTATCCCTTGATAATTTTAGTAACAACATTTCGATCCGCCTAAAACCAGTGCCAGACGGTTATTCAAGAAATCCAAATGGCAACTTAGTGAGGCGCAAGTTGCTAATCGCGGAGAAATCGGCAAGGCTGCGGTTCCACTTGGCGACTTCACAACTTGCATTGATACCTCGAAACCTTAGGTTCAAAGTAACGGTTCTCGATATTGACAACGAATGAACTTATTTTTTATTTATTTTTATTCATTACAATATTTTAATTTATTATTTTTAAGATTTTTTTTCATTACAATAAATTATTTCTTCTAATGTTAGGTTTTTTTTTATGATAAAGCGTCAGGAAGATCGAGACGCCCACCAGATGGTTAGTGATACGCCTGACAGAGTGGCATTGAAGGAGACCAACAACTTATAGATAGTTATCATTATCCGTTAATGCCCCACTGCGCCCGACATTAGATGTTAGGTCTCTTATACCCTTTTATATAATATAGGTTATTTTACTAACTACAGTAACCTCATCCCGGAAACCCAAAAGTGCATAACACTCCTGTTTCACGCGACGTTCCACTGCGGAGGTACCAACCTAGACGACTCGGTATCGAGTCAACCATGGTTATTATTTTATACTCAGTCAATTATTATTTTTTAGGAATAAATATGAATAAATAGATATGCACTGACATTCACACAGCGCCATCTAGCCCCAAAGGTAAAGCTTATAGTATCGGTACTAAACAATGGATAAACATTTATTGTTAGTACGTACATTATACATCAATTTCATTTAAAACTTTTATGATCTTTTTAACATAAGTATTATTTGATAACTCAATATTATAATCTATGAAAGGATTTAAGTTAAGATAAAGTAAATTAAGCTTAGTATTAATACTGATTGTTAATTGAGATACGTAATCTACAAATTCAAATGACTTGATATGAATTATTAGAAACAGTCTCATGATATTGCGATGTGATTTTTTTTTTAATATTTTGCTTAATTGAGCTTTTAATTACCAGTAATATGTTAAAAATATATATGGTGTTGTTTATAGTAACATTATCTGGGCAAATTATACGAGCAATACGGCATGTAACCTGTCCATCGAAATTCTTGTAACATAAAATAGTGAAAACGAATAAAGAACTTACGTAGAATAAAGTGTTTTATCAGTATTCATAATTTATATGACCACGAATATTACATTTAATATATGAAACGAACTAATATCACAAGTCAAAAATGTGAAGACGGTTGAGTCGAAGGCGAGACCTAAACATGATAGCTAATTTCCCAGCGGTATTCGCTTACTTTCTCGATTAATAAAATGCGAGATGAAAAGAGTTCTTAATTTACAAATGTAGTAGTTTAATACTTTCATTTGTTTCATTCTTAAGCATTCACAAAACAAAAGACAACAGCTAAATTTACAATACTTAAAAAAAACTGTTTATGTATGTATTATGTTCAATTAAACATTTTATTCTATTAGAAATTTGTCTTCGAATATACAGACTTTGCATAGTTTGGGAACCCCTGGAATTTGCGAGATTTTGGACCCTTTGAACTTAGTAAGGACATTGCTAACTTATTTTTTTTAAGTCCATTACAATAAATTGATTTTTCTTTTTTTTCTGTAGGTACCTGCTTGGCCATAGGATTTATAATAAATATAGTAATAGTTCTATTCTTATATTTTTGTCTTTTCTCTGATTCCTTTTTCGTTGTATGTTTATTTTATGTTTTAAACGACTGTTCTATTACAGAGAAGTATATTAATATAGGTATAATAAGTAATAGCTCACCGACACATAAACAGTATATTTGGCATATATTTTTCGCAAATCAACAAAATAATATACTAAAGAAATCTAAAAAATATTTTTTAGTACTTATATACAGAAAAATTTTGAAATTAAATCATAGTGCATTATTAACTTATTGAACGCCGGGAATCCAGACACAACAGACAATCTATTGTGTCTGGCGCCTTAAGGCGTTATTGGCCGTCAAAAGGTTAATGATACCAACTACGTTTGTTAAATTAATTCTAAGAATGTAAAATGGAAAACGTTATTATTTTTAATTATATATAACAACTACGAAACATGCATTTAACAATTGCAGGAACATTTTGGCCCTGTAGACTTTATTTCGACTTATAATGATATAATTTCGAACTTAATCGTGAATGGAGGTGCAATCTTATTGGCGGTAATAGAATATTCTATGGATATTGTAAAGGATTGGGAACTAACAAAGAGCTTCGAATGATTTTCCAGTCGGCACAGTTTAAGGGATTGCAAGTTAGTCACTGCTCTTGCATGCCCAGTTTCCTTTTGACGAGTTTCCACTAAACTTGGCCGGTAGCGAGTAGTTTTAGTTGGTTAAAATGTATTTACTTCACACTTTGTTTAAGACCCAATATACCCTATGCATAAATTAAATAGGTAAATATACATTTTTACATCATAAGTGTTCTTTAAGGACCTAAAGTGAATAAACACTTTTCATTTCATTACATTCTGTCTTCTATTTAAGTTTTCAGGCCATATTGCAAAAAAAACTGGTCCCTTTAAAGAGAGTACCCGGCAGTCACAGTTTTTTTCTGATGGACGTAGCCATATAGTGGAATTTTTTAGTAAGTTACCTACAACAGATCCTTTTTCTTAAAAGAGAGTAAAAAAACGGGTCGGTAAGGCAAGCTTGAATCCCGAAACGAGTTAATCCTTATATCCCCAGTACTAGCTGTTATCGCTTAGGTTACTTATTTAAATAGGTTTCAAAATTTGCTTTATAATTTCATCATTCAAAAATAAAAGTTTTGTAAAAATACTTATTCTGCAGTAAACATAAAAAGCACGTACAAATTGTTTACGCAACAGGAAAATTGCGGAAACGAAACAATTGTTAAGCGGGTTGCGGGCCCAGCTAGTTACGGTGTGTTCTTGTTTAGGGCTTCACCAACTACGCCCCGAATCCTCACAAAATCCACGCCAACTTGGGCGGTGAAAAGAAAATTTGTTATGGACTTGAAAACCTTTCAAGTTGCGATCTCTAAACATCTAAAAAACGTTTTAAACAACTCAACAAAAATTTCAACAAGAAACGAAAACAAATTTACGTAACATAAAGAAGTATTTTATTTGAAAGTTATTTATTTTATTAGAATGTAAAATACTAGTTATACAGTTGCTAAAAAACTAATTGCATATACAATCTCATACCACAAAAACTAATGGCTTAGTTCAATAATCGACAATAGACTAGTGTAAATGAAAAAAAAGGCAAAATTTAATAATGACAAGTTTTTCATAGCGCTAAGATAGAATTGGGCATGGTCGTTCAGAGAAGTGTCCGGTTGGCATAATTCAATGTAGTTATATAATAGGAATAAAACTAAGCTTTTTCCAAATCACGACAACTTTGGATCAAGCTACGATTCACATAATTTAATTGTGAATGCGGAACATTCTTTAGCCCAAGTGATCACTTCACTTATCCAAATGTCAATCCGTTCGATTGCTCATTTTAAAGAGCACTATTTATCAGCTATTTCAACTGTAAATACTTATATCATACCCATGAATTACTTGTGCCCCATACAAATTATTCTCCGAATATGACAATTTCATTCGTCAAACGCTGGGGTAAAAAATCATAAAACTCGGTGTTATATTAAAGTGGCTTATACGTCTATTATACGTAAACGGCGGGTACCGAGCCGCGGTCACGTGCCAGCTATCAGGGAACGTTTTTAGCGCATTTCCGCCGCCCGCAGCCGCGCCCGGCCCGCCCGGCGCATTCATAAAATTCAGACCTCTTTGGTTTTCAATCTGAATAATAAGCACTTTCACTTTAATTATTGGCGGTCATGATGCTGTGAATCATTACTGTTATGTCGTTTGAAAAACTATGTAGTTTTTGTGTTTAACAAACCATAGTACTTTCAGGAAATTGTTAAATTGTGTAGCAGATAAAAACCACTTGCTAGAACAAAAATAAAATAGAAATTTTGATTTAGAATGTATTTTGATATGAATGAGCACTAAGCTTATATAAACATAAATAACCATGTTAAAAATGAAAAAGAAAGCACAAATAAATTTTATTGATATAATACTACGAGTATTACTGAATCAAGGCATTTTATGAAGGGTTACCCTAGTAGCTTGCTTTATTTTCATTGATAGACGAATAACCTACCATGCAGTAGGTTTTAATAATACTCGTGACATGTCGTCATGTTATTAATATCGAAATATAATCATAATGGCAATATAAAGAGACGGCTATTATTGCATGAACCACTAAGTGTACAAAATGAGTAACAAGGCATGACAAGCTGAGTGAGTCAAGATATATGCGGCGTACAGAAACTGCAACAGGCGTGATTCACATCACGGGATTGCTGCCACCTGGGTCCCAAAACTTGTTCGCCTAAAACGTGTTTTGTTACACGCTGAACTAAGTTCGTTTTGCCTCAGCGCGTTGTAGTTCAGACAAAAACGAATCTTTAAATGGCCCGTCGCGACGGGCTCCTAAGTAGTTACAGCAAGGAGCATTTTCGCGCTACGGCACTCACAAAATGCACCACAATATTTCAGTAGTCTCTAAGAAATAACACTACGCCGGGCGACGAAAGCATTGTGGTGCAAACTAGCGTGCCGTGAGCAATACTTCATCACGGTAACCGAGTGGGGCCGAAGTTGAGATGAAAATGCACTGCTGGTGCATTTTATAGTAAGCCCTCTTCGTATTATATTTCTAAGATTATTTCAGTACGTATTGCATTGTGTTCATAGTAGGTGAACGCGTTCAAGTAACGGCCATGCAGTTTGTACAGCTATCGCAATGACCAGAGATAGCTGACCGAAAAACAATATCAGAGAGGCATCAGAGGAAGGAAAGTTGAGCTCTTAGTATATACATTTCTATTGCGGGTTATGACTCAATCTCCTCATAGACATGCTGTATTTTAAGGTTGAAAGCGCGTTGATGAATTGATTATAGTTCGCGTACACTGATTGGCATGACGACAAACAAAAATTTAAATTATACTTTTCAGAATCTGTTATTCTCTAAGAAACCGATGACAGAGTATTAAAATATGTAACTTTATTTTCTTTGTCAAACTTGAGTAGCGGCAACACTTGATAACTTGGAATTTAAAAATGAAACAGTTAAGTACATCACAATAGGAGGGACAAAGTTTGCGCGAACGATTCAAAGTTGGCACAATAGATACATACCCACCTAAGCCGCAGGTGGTCTCAATGCGCCAAGGATGTGGGGCGTGTGAAACGGAAGCTGGCCGCAAAGAAGTACGGTTTTAAAGGAGATTTCTCTGTTCTTTTATACGAACACAAATAACGAGTGTTGGGTAAAACGTTTAATGTATTATTTGAAAACATTACATGGTCGTTTAGATAATGACAACATTTTGAGAAAGGTATAGGATTGATCTTAGGGAGATTAATTCATTCACATTCATTCAATTAAATATTTTGGCATGAAAATTTATTTGAAAGGAAAATAAAGATTAGATATATATATATATTCCATTACACACAGAAACTAGATATTTACTAACACCAATGGCGGTTGTTTCATTTTGTGATTGCAGCAAAACAGGGAAGCTATTAGTTTAGTTTTTTTTTGCTATTCAATCACTAAATATCTTTTTACTTTGCATAATAAGTTTCCTTCATTTTTATCTTATCTGACATATGATGACAAATACACAATCAAACCGTAGAAGCTCAAACACTAGCTACAGTGAGAGCGTTGTCTGCAGCTGTCATTAAATCTAGCTGAGAAAAACTACTTGGACAAGCAGGACACGACATAAGGTGAACCATCGTTTGGACCGCTCCACAAAGACAGTCTGAGACGAGACTGCCTGATTTTATTACAACAATTTGACTATTGTATGATATCGTTACGATAACTGATATCACCACAACAAAATGTCACATTACGCGAACGGATCAGCGGAAATACCGTGTATTGTTTGCCCTCTCATTAGTGGTCGACTTACATATATCTGTTCACTTCATTAGTGCCGCGTAATAAGATTAAATTGTTTGCATGTAATCGCGCGGCTTATTAAGGCCGTGTTTCATAATAACGAGTTTATATTGTACGAGCTATATTAGCACATTGTGGATGTTAGGTCTCGGCCTCATAAAAATAATCTTTCTAAAGGCCAAGGACGAGTCAAGCGACGTATATATTCTCTCTTACAATTATTCCTCAATCCTAGTTTTTAAGTACTACCTAGTTCAAGTGATTGTAATAAATTCCACCAAAAACATATCAATCTAAAAGGTTGCTAAAGTATTAGGCTTACCGTGTGATTTATATATCAGATCCCATGTAATTCAAGTAACACCAGCCGTGTTATAACCGGCCCATTCATGCCGAAGCATAGCTTTCCTCAATTAAACCTTACTTTACTCATAACTCGTAGATGTACTTAATACGGTTTAAGAGTAACCATGGTTTACCAATTTCGAAAAACTACGTCCGTTGAAACCCCTCAGAGCTCTTGATAATAGCATTTCCGATGAACGCCTGCGGCGCTGACGACAAAATTAGGGGAAAAGACGGCGGTTAATACTCGTAGGACACACAGGGGCGCCTCGAACCTCGCAGTCTTTTGGGTCACTCTACACGGTCTTTGATACATGCCATTTTGAGACTTCCGAATCGTTAAAATACTCTATCCCTTTATCCCATATAACTCTTTACACTGGTGATTCATTGTTAATATTTTTATTTTCTGAATTTAAAACCCTCAATCATTTAATTTTTATATTTTATACGAAGTAACCTTTATACAAGTCGGTAGGTAAATTTTGTAGGAAGTAGATGTTCTTTTGCAATATGTTAATTGGAAGTAGAAAACAAGTAATTATTACGCTATATAGGTAAGTATATTTTACATGTATTCGTATAGTATGCAATAAAAAGTATCCAATCAGCATAAGGCCTTAACGGATTTAAAGCTAAGCTATTTCCTCTCGCCGCTAGCCCCTTGAAGTCGAGAAGGTCATCTGCGGTCAAAATTCCAAAAAAAAAAACATTACGGAAGTATGGGTGTTCTAAGTTATAGCTCTGCAATCTAAGTAAGAGAGGTAAAGAAGGCGTGGAAAAAAGCTTTTGTAGTACCGGAACGTAATTTTCAGTGAACCAAATACTTTGATACCGCCTTGGATTTTTACTGTGCCCATATTACCTTATCTGTCTCTTTCGTCTAGTTTTTGAGGGTTCGGTGAGTTCAGAATCACTGCTAAAACTGAGGTTTGAAGGGATTAAATCCCAATTTCAAGTTTAATTAAAAAGAGAACCGACGTAGTAGCGAGTGACTACTGAAGCCTATGTTTATTGTATATCCATAATCCCTAAAGGGCGTAAAAGCCTATATTATTTGTGACGTAAAATGCAAAGTCACAGTATTTAGTAATATTACTCATATACACAATCGCACTAATAATAATTAACACAGGTAACATATCCTTAGATATAACTTGAGCTTACGTGTCACTGGCGTACAAGAAATCGTAGCAATGTAAAGTTTCGTAGAACATTTCGTAGCACGTCGTAGCACCTCTATATTAACGTGGCTGTTTAGCGAATGTTTGAAGCATTTTAACTGCTCTAAACTTGTGCTAGCATGCACTTACGGGTTAATATTCGATCGCTACGAGTAAACTCCATTATTAAAGTCATCGTATATAATTGATATTAATGCACAACCATGTAAATGGTAACCATTTAAACTATGTATTAAACTGGGCAAGTTTATGAGTGACGTGTTGGCGACAATTTATATTAGTGTAAAAGAAACTTAACCGCCATTTTGATGGTTCAGCGAATAGTTACGATGATAGTTCCTAGCTATCAATTAAATCCATTCATGGCATCACTTGAACCATAAATTAACATACAGGAAGATTTGACAATATCGACAGTATTTTTTTATATTTTACAATATCTCCCCCATTTTACAAAGTAAAATGAAAATGAGAAGTGTTTATTCAGTTTAGGTCCTTACAGAACACTTATGAATGTCAAATGAAACTACCACTGGTTCGGGTCATCAATTACATTTGTGGTAGCTTATTAAATATTTTAATGTTAATTCCTAATGAGTTCCCGACCTCATGCAAACTGAGATTTGAACGGCAAGTTTGTGTTGTTTCTATGTTCAATTTTTATGTACATAGATGACGCAGTCTAGAATGTACTGAGACGAATCTAATCTATAAACTATCGCAAATCATATCTCTACATTAGCCACACTATTCAGATCTAAGTTATTGATTTAACATAAGCTTTAAGAGGCTTTAATCAGGGTGATGTGTCGCTAATTACCAATTATGTGAAACCACTAACTCACATAAATCCATCCATGCATCACATTATTGAATTATATATTAATCTACCCTAATATAATGTTTCTGACATTATTTTGTATTAGGGACTGTCTACTGCTGTAACTATAATTGTACATATATTGCTGTGTATACTAGTTATAGGAAAACTTTGTTTTTGTGATTGAGTTTGACTATAATGTGTCTATTCACAAAACATGATTTTATGGAATATAAATTTAAATCGAATAAGACACTTTATTCTAACATGTGAAGACAGGAAGATGACAGGTGGAGTCTTAGCAAACGAGTCTACTTCGTCTCTTTTTAAAAAAATATTTACAGGTAGACCAACGAGTTGATGTTTCATCTTATGTTAAATGATACAGTTTACCCATAGCCATTCTGTAAGGAACAATGAGTGCATTAAAAAAGGGAAAACAGAAGGGAAATATAGAATCATGGCTGTCCCTCTTTTAAATCCTTATTCATCGACACATGGATAATTAATATTAGGAACTTATATTTAAATGAGTAATCATTAATTATATTCATAAACCTCCTCTAAAATAATACCTTTTTGTAGTCAATCAAAAGAAACATATAAATTATAGTGTACCTTTTAAATGCGCTCGTAATTGTAGATACCTCGCTTATATTTCTAAAAAAATTAGGACTTGCTTGGGTCACTTTTCAACCATTAATAGGATAAAATTGATACATATGTTGTTGTTTGACGACCCATTTGGTGTCGCGGTTGAGAGGTCGACTGCAACACCAAGGGTTCCAGGTTCGATCCCCGGGCAGTACAAACATTTTGTGTGCATGAACATGTCTGTTTGTAATGGTCTGGGTGTTTTCTATGTATAATATGTATGTATTTACAAAAAAAAAGTATATAAGTATATTTATCCGTTGTTTAGTACCCATAATACAGGCTTCACGCTTAACTTGGGGCTAGATGGCGCTGTGTGAGTGTCAGTGAATATTTATATTTATTTATTTATATGTCATATTCACAACGCAAGCTTAAGTCTACTTTGTTGTCACTAGCTGGCAATAATGAGTACAAAAATATTGTAAATAAATAATTAAAAAAGAAAGAATTATTTTCCAACGAATTAATATTTAGTTGTTCATACCATAGCAGTCTTAAACTAAGGCACATGAATAGAGCAATTCATGTTTTAAGAAAAACGGATAATTTATTTGTCTTAATAACATGACTTTCGTCCTATCCTTGTTCATTTTAAGACCTACCTTTTACGAAGCTCTATATAATGCCTAAATGCTCCATGGAATCAAATATGAGTGATATACGCGTCTTTATTGGACAGGTTGTGTAATCTTTTCATGTATTTAGACTGAGATAATAACGCTCTCATACAAACACCTTCATATTTTGATATAACGGTAGTCAATATGGCACCGTTAAAGGTCATGAAGCAAAGCTCAGGTTTCGAAAGAGTCGTAGGCTTTGTCATTATGTGATAAAATCAAGTTGTTTATCTTTCTTAAGATATACATTCATTAAGCTTATTATCTCTCACGTCATAAAGGAAAGTTTCTATACAGTCCAGACGCCAATTCTCCATTAAGCCATCAATGTCATATTCAACAGCTAACAATACTAACAATAGGCGAGACGGGTGGCGCCATGTTTCTCCAGGTAACCTGACACTGGCGCAGTGGACCTACAGATATTCTTAGAAAAAAACATGTTTATTATCTATGAAATTACGTAGGAAGCCTTTGTATTCAAGAATAATGTATTTTACTTGTTATCTACTGAAAGGAGACCGTGTATAATGTCATCTGCGTGGGTACCTCAATGTCACCTGTTTCTATAGCATAAATAGTTATGCTTTTGGTATAGTTGTTTTCTTAAATGATAAGAGTTAAGTGACGTCACTAAAGACTGTAAATGACATTTTTTTTTTTTTTACATTAAATAGGCCAGCGTTTGACTACGCCTTGTCTGGTGTTAAACATCGACGATGTCTAGGATGAAACACGCTGACCTAGAAGAAACCTATTTACTCTCGACTTGAAGACCCCCAAATTGTACACCTCGGGAAAAACACACATTTACGGCACATCTTATAAAATGGAATGGATTGTCTTTTTAAGAATCATTCAAATTCAAATTTAAACTGTCTTTACTCAATTAGGTTTTTACAAGACACTTTGACTTTGACACTTGTGTTTTGGAAGGACAGATGACACGCTTTGCTAACTTTATTCACCCATAAAAGTCTTTCAACTCCATTTGGATTGCACGTTTCTTATCTCTGAGATAGCTTACACAATACGTGTACTAAGCACAATATTTATTTATTTTAGGCTTATCATTTGCCCGGCGAAGCTGTGAAGGCCAATAGTAATAAGGCCATCCGAAAAATATTTTGTTAACAAGTTGTGATGTATTGTCGACGAGATATAACATGTCAGTTGATTGTCACGTCACTTTTGGACTAAATGTTGTAACGGCTACGTCGAGTTGTTTCCTTTAGCTGTATATTACCAAGGATTACCAGGACATTACACAAGTAAATACCTTACTTAAAATAGATTGATAGTTTGTCAACCATTCAATCGTACGTAATTCCCACCGGTTTACAAAAAAATATTCTAAAATGCCCCTACGGTGAAAAATTGCGTTGAAATTTCGCCAGTTTTAAAAAACACCGCGAAGGTGGATCACACGCGTGCCGTGACATAGCCGAGTGTTGGCTCCATTAAGTTCTCAATGTCATACACAAAGGCGGACAATGGGTGCGGCGAGGGACGGCCGCACCTGTAACGGGACACCCTGTACTGCCAACCTTGGATTATGGAGTATCGTATTCGAAGTGTTGCTTAGCGGGAGATACTTTTGTTTTTACTTGCTTCAATCACGGTAAACGGCTACTGTCACTTGACAATGCTGCCTGTTAATCCTTCCTTTATTAACCTAGTGCACACCACCGATTATAATAGGTTTACACTACACCATTTTACGACTGTCGGTATGACCCCGTGATCAACTGTCCCCGTCCAGTCTACATAAGCGATCTTAAGCTATGTAAGTGGCGAAGGACAATCCTTCAATTCCATCCATATTGTATTACAAGGGCATACCCTAAAAAACATAACAAATATTGTCAATGTAGCCATTTCGTGTTCCAAAAACAAATTGAAATATATTCCACTGAAAACCCGGAACCACTCAAGAGGCACAGGAATCCTCAAGGAGCTCACACGGCGAGGTCCTCAAAGTAACTGCACTCAATTCAATTCAGATGGTAGCCGCGTCTTGTTCAAACATCTCAGCCGAAGCGCCAAACATATCAGTTACCGAGCCGGAGACGCACCTTCGCCGTCGTGTTTGCGCGAGCAAATAACAGGGAGGAAGGGTGAAGTAAAAAATGGAGAAACGCCGCCCGAACAAACACAAGAGAAATAACGACATCAAACAATAATTGAAATCATAGCTGCCCAGTGGCTGGGAGCGAATCAATGCAGAAGCCGCAAATATGCCGCCCCCACAGCAAGATGCTTCCATTCAAACATCCTTTGCCCACTTCTTTAAACCCCTTCCCTGTATCTTACCAAAGCCCGTACAAAAAACGAAATCAGAGATCGTCAACAAAAAAAGCGTCGCGTTTGCGGGGTATATACACATGTCGTGGCTATTAATCTCAGCAAATCGAATAAAAGGTAGTAATAGAGGCTCGTCGGGGGAGAGAGAGGAGAGATTGGCTTCGCCCTCAATGGCGAGCGGGGCCCTCTGCTGTCGCGATACCATTATTAGTGAGTTAACTCAATTTGCGGCATATTGTTTGAGAGGAGCTTAATAATAGAGGCGAGAGGTCGTGAGCCATCGCCATGGCTACCCTTGATCCGTGCCAGCCGCAAACCATATCCGACCAAGTTTCTACTTTACGGGAAAACATGCCTTTTATACAATATTCTGAAGCCAATAAATTAGTTTAATTAGTGCTGTATCTTTATTATGGTGTCGGCAAAATTGCATAATAAGTCGAAAGTATATCGACTTACCTTTAGGAATGAAAATAAGAGGCCTCTTAATAAAAACAAATACCATTGTAAAAGCCAATCTACGGATGCGAGCCCTTAAATTCACTAAGCCACTACAAAATAACATTGATGGAAATAATAATTTAACGAGCAAATTAATACCCATTAGGGGGTATTAAGTAGATGTTCTGCCGTCGGCCGTTATTGAATCGATTTCGGAAGCCGTTAGTAATGCTGCCAGGAACCGAAAATACCAGTAATTTGTCCATTGAGAGTTACTTAACAGTCAGTAGTACGTTTGTTTATTTACACCACTGCCGTTCCCTCGAAAAACTACCTAAGAGGAGACATGAAATTGCTCCACTACAAACTGTTGTAGATCTTAAAGCCGTCAAATTAGAGTCGCTTTTAAGAACGACGAGTGAGCAGTGTACCGATGCAAAGTCAACACAATTTGGGGTAAATTATTAAAGCCTGCTGTCGAACAAGTAAAATTAATCGAAAGTATTCTCTTAGAATTCGAAACCGAGGCCGAGGAGGTTCCGTTTCATTCGTTAGTGAGTAAATGAATCTTATCGAATTAACCAATTTGCATGTTTAATATTACGTTTTAATTTCTTTATATGCGTTGAAAAAGATACTTAGTTATTTTTAAGCTCCGAGATTTAATTGGTTCTGATGTGGTGGAATGAATTATTCACGACCTCGTCCAGACACCCCCGTTTGGCTGAAGAGCTGCCTCCGGGCGGTGATCTTCCTTGGTCGGTCTGGAAAACTATGAATAGACTGCGGGCAGGTATTGGCCGGTGCCGTGAAAATCGGGTAAGATGGAGATATTCCAGAAGCAGTCTGTGTAATTGTGGTCTCCCTCAGATAATAGAACACTTACTGTCTTGCCCGAAATATACATCTTCGTGCGGTTTCCGGGACCTCTGGATAGCGAATGAAAGGGTGATCAATGTGGCCCAATATTGGTCGTATTATCATATTTAACGTGTAAATACATATAGACTCGATAAGAAGAAGATTGGTCTTGATTTGGACGTGTATTATAAATGAATTTCATCAAGCAACATAAGTAAGAATATGAGTAAAATCATGAAATAACGATACTGCAATAAAAATTCTAAACATTTTTTTTTGAAAGTTAAATATGTTATCATCATTAAAACCCAAGAGTCCGCTATAATTTTCAGCAAAATGTCAGATCCATAATCCATCATGCTAGTCATCATATAGGACGATTATCTCAGCCATACATTCATGTGTTCATAACAAAACCAAAGGTATACTTAGGCAAATTATATTTCACAATACCAACATTATTATAATATGCCGTTGGACATACCATTTCCAAATGTCCGATGGAGGCGAGTGGGGAGAGCAGGCACGGGAGTGCCCGGGACATCGCAGCGGGGGGCCGGATGTCGTGGAAAAATTGCTACTTCCGAGCCGAGCCGCACAAAGGGGCCGTCTGCGATATTATTATCAAGTATAGTGACCTCCGAGCTCCGTTACGAGCAGTCTATCAAAAATATGTCAGACCCTTTAGTGGACGAGACGCGAGGCGGTACAGATTGGCATTGTTTTTTACGCTCTACATATAGTATTTTGTGCTATGTGAACATTGTTGGACTTACGCAACAAGCGGTTTATCATTAACGTGGACGTTTATTATGTCCCAGACTTGGTACAAGGAAATGTATATCTTTTTCTACCCATAGCTATGCTGTGTGGGAAGGCCTGTCTCTGTAGTGGCCCGTCACAGCCTGATGATGCATATATGACAAGCTCTTAGAAGGGTACGATAGTGTTTGGATTACGGACGTTCTACGGGGTGACGGTAAAATATCTTCTCAAATTCCGTACTTTGGAAGGCACGTAAGCCGGAGGCCATGGGGTGGTCATCATTTAACCAAATTGTTATTAGTAGTGCATGGAGGAATCTAAAGTCATACTAATGATTTTAAAATAAAAATATGTATTAACCTGCGTTACTCCTTCACAGTATAATGCCGATCTAATCCAAATAAGAAATTATATATTTGTACAGAATTCAAAAAGCTTGTACTAATTTTATTCTTAAATAATTTTCCATCAAAGGAGATTTGAATACTAAATTAACGAACGTAACGAATTTGTTTTGAGTGCTAAATAAAAGCTAAGTAAATAAGCAGCGAAGTAATAATGCCTTTTGTTGTAAAGTACTCATAGCTGTTTTTATATTTACTACTCATATAAATTTATGTTATTTTATATAATCATCTCTGTCGTCAGTCTTTAAGGATTTGAGAAAGTCCTGACAACATTTATATTCCACTAGCTTTTGCCCGCGGCTTCGCTCGCATTAAATTCGGGATAATACGGTACTTTCATTTATCTATACATAGGATTTCCCTCCCTCGCAACTTTAAAGGTTTCGGGGTCAATTTCAGAATTTTTATTAGCAAAAAATATGTTAAAAAATCAAATCAAAATTCAAAATTTTTATTCAAATTAGGCTTACAAAAAGCACTTATGAACGTCAAAAATATACAAAAATATAATAAAAAACAATTAAAAATACTAAACTAAAAATATGAATTTTGATGCTTTGAAAAAAAGCGCTTCAGTGGATTGGCCTGTTGAGAAAGAAGCACCCAAGAAAACTCAACAGTGTAGCCTTTTTTAAAAACAATTACTTAATGTAACAATATATCATAAACACTGAAATAGCTGAGCAATTTAAGACCAAGGATTTTTATCACATAAATATTCGTCAATAGTGTAGTACCCTTTTTTAGAAAGGTGGTTTTTTATTCTAGCTTTAAACATGTGTAAAGGTAACTCGACAATATTTTGCGGTACCTTATTGAAAAACTTTATACATCTTCCTATAAAAGATTTACCTACTTTATGTAGTCTCAAGTCCGGAACAGCAAGTTTGTTTCTATTCCTAGTATTAAAATTGTGTGAGTCACAATTTTTTTTAAAGGTATGATAGTATTTACGGACGTAAATTAAATTTTCATAAATATATTGTGATGCTACAGTCATTATATTTATTTCTTTAAAAAGTTCCTTAAGAGAGTCACGGGGTCTAAGGTTGTAGATAAAACGAATAGCTCTTTTTTGTAGTACAAATATTGTATTAATGTCGGCAGCTGAACCCCACAACAGTAGACCATATGACATGACACTATGAAAATAACTGAAATAAACCAATCTTGCTGTTTCTACATCTGTCAAAAGCCTTATCTTCCTAACAGCATAAGCTGCCGAGCTAAGTCTACCAGCCAGTGATTCAATGTGAGGCCCCCATTGTAACTTTGAATCTAAAGTTATACCAAGAAATGCAGTGGAGTTTACAAGTTCCACTTGATCATTATTCAGAGTTATGTTGGTCTCGACCTGCCTTACATTGGGCATAGTGAATTTTATACATTTAGTTTTTTTTGCATTAAGTAAAAGATTATTAGCAGTAAACCAATGCATTACTTGAGACAGAGCTCTATTTACATCGTCAAAAGTCGCCTTACGTCTGTTAACATTAAAAATCAATGACGTATCATCAGCAAATAGAACTATATCCGAAAGACTTTTACAATAGTAAGGGAGGTCATTTATATATATTAGAAATAATAGAGGGCCTAAAATTGAACCCTGGGGTACTCCCATGCGCAAAAGGGCACCATGCGACTTTGTGCCATTAATACAGACTTTTTGAACTCTTTCAGAGAGGTAAGATTCTACAAGACTCAATGAGCATTCTGATACACCGTAATGTCTCAACTTTAATAAAAGTGTTTTATGGTCGACGCAGTCAAAAGCTTTAGACAAATCGCAAAAAACTCCTATTGCATCATGTTTGTCCTCCCAGGCATCAAAAATATGCTTAATAAGTGCAATCCCAGCATCAGTAGTATTTTTATTTTTTGTGAAGCCAAACTGTTTCTCATGTAATAATTTGTTAACGTTAAAATGTGAAAGCAACTGATTGAATATAATTTTCTCAAATATTTTACTTAATGCAGGTAAAATAGATATGGGCCTAAAGTTAGATGGATCACTTTTATCACCGGATTTAAATAATGGTATTAATTTACTGTATTTCATTAAATTTGGAAAGAGACCTTTATCTACACAAGTATTAAATATCAATGCTAGATGGGGTGCAATACTATCAATAATTACTTTTATGATATGAGTAGAAATACCCCATAGATCTTCTGTTTTTTAATATTTAATTCCTTGAAAGTTTTGGTTATTGTGTCTGGAGTTATGTGCTTAAAGCTAAAAATTTTTTTGCATTCAGAAACACTAGATGTCAAAAGAGAGCCAGCAATGGAAGAGCTTGAATTTAAAGTGCTGGTTGTTTCAATTGGAATATTGGTAAAATAATTTTCAAATACACTAGCTACTTCGAGATCCGCGCTAACAATATTATCGTTAATTTTAATGGAGAAATTATTATCGCGACTCTTATTCTTACATGTTTCTTTGTTAATAATATTCCAAGTGGCTTTAATTTTATTACCAGAACCTATTATTTTGTTACGCAAATAGATCGACTTGGCTGTGTGACAAACTTTTTTAAAAATTTTTGAATAATTTCTAACAAAGGCAATAAATATTGGATCCGAAGATGTAGCTTTCAAGTTATATAAATTAAAAAGTATATTTCTACTTTTATATATGCCTGGTGTCGCCCAATCACAGAATTTGGATTTGAAATTATTTACTTTAATTGATTTTGTTAAGAATATACAATCATAGGTACTTTTGATAACATTAAATAAGTTTTCATATAAACTGTCTATATTTGATACATTATAATGCAATTGAGAAATTTTTTGGTCAACAAGAGCCTTGTATCTATTAATTCGGTTCTTATTTACTGGCCTATAAACAATATCTATATTTTTAGAGACATGACAGTGCTCAAATTGTGCCCACTGTCCACTATGGTCTGATTGTAAGCAATTAATTGCTTTTTGAAGTATAATATTTTCACAAAAAATGTTATCTAAGCAGGTAGCTGTAGTAGGAGTAGCTCTTGTAGGCTCAGCGAATTGATAGGTTAAATTAAAAGACTTAAACAAATTAATAAACTGGACAGAGTTATGCGACGATTCTAAAATATTTATGTTGAAATCTCCACATACAATTACCTTCTTGGTTGATTTACAAACCTTTTTTAGAACTTCCTCCATAGTGGTCTCAAATAAGTTATAATCAGAAGATGGAGGTCTATATACACAAACTATAATAAACTGCTCAAGCTCTATACAGGAAAGTTCAATAGTTCGCTCAATAGAGTGTTCAACAATATCTTTGCGTTCTTTAAATTTTAAATTATCTTGTAATAAGTATAAGTGATCCACCTCTAATAGCAGACACTCTCATAAACAAACTACCAACTTTATAATTATCTATATTAATATAACAATTATGTTGCCTTATCCAGTGTTCAGTAAGACATAATACATGTACATTTTTATGTTCTAAGAATAACCCTACTTCTAGTCTTTGCCAGAGAATCCTTGTATGTTCTGATGAACTACATTTAAATAATTGCTAATTGGCTTCTCTGTTGTCAAATGCATAGTCTTAGATATGCAAGAGTTTGCCTCTATTGTCTTATTATCTAATTTAAATGATTTGGAACAAATTCCAGTGTTATATTCCAGTTATAGTGAGCTTACCTTAAAGATAGACATATGCTCTCGCGGACTTTTTTGTAGACCTTTAAAAGGAGAACAATACTCTCATACATGACTTTTGTGTAACTTTAACCGTTTACTCAGCGTACGCAGCGGAAGCTCCAAGTATGAAAAAATACCCCCGATTTTGCAACATTCTTCATTGCTGCTCCGCTTCTATTGCTTGTAGCGTGATGATATATAGCATATAGCCTTTCTCGATAAATAAGCTATCTAACACTGAAAGAATTTTTCAAATCGAACCAGTAGTTCCTGAGATTAGCGCGTTCAAACAAACAAACAAACTCTTCAGCTTTATATATTAGTATAGATAAGTACAAAATTATTTGCGAAATTGTCACTTTCAAATATCTAATAGACATTACGTACGTGGATAAAACCTTGCAGCGAAAAAAAAACTTATTAAGAGATAATGAAGTCAGAGCACTTGCACAAAGTGGCTGGAAGTTGAAAGAGGAAAGCCGAGTACCACGACATCTGGTGCAAGATGGGGGTGACGTATGACCAAGCAGTATAGTGTCATAGATTTAATAGAGGAGAATCCACAAAAATAACAATGCACTTGAATATCCTTAAATGCTATTAATCCTACGTATTTTGTAAATGCTTGGTCTCCCTATACGCCATCCTAGAAAATGAAATTTAACTACCATTGAGTCTAAAGAATATCAAAGCTTTGCACAACATAATGCGTATTACTCAATGTACAACGCATTAACTCAAAACCGCTGTACTATTTTAATTGCAGCCGGGGCTGTCAGTGTGCCAAATAACAATAGAATTGAAACAGCCTAACTAGGTTCCGGCTCTCTTAAGATAAAAATGCACTTAAAATTCCTTAATGCGTTTAAGGTGAAATCTACGACTCATCAAGTTAACCGTCCTACACATTTTGGAGTACTTATTTTCGCTATACGCCGTCCTAGTAAATGACGTTTGAAAACCATTTAAAGCTTACCACGTCAAAGCTTAATGCGCACTGTTTGATGTACAATGCATTACTTCAACACCGCATTCCCACACTGCACGCATCAAAACAAAACAGCCAAAATGAAGCATTCAAATAAGGCGGGCGCTGGTTCCTGTAACATTGTAGTGGCTCACTTGATACGTTTTCAATTGCAGCCGGCGCTGTCAGTGTGCCAATTTCGTGGCATTCAAAACAAATTACGTATTAAAGCGAGTGGAATGCAAACAAAACGGCAGTGTTCGTGACGTGAATCGAGCGTGTGGTGTTCTACGTGCGCTGCCTCGGGCCCAGCACACGGGGTGCAGCGGATTTCAGATACAGTTAACACAATTCACGGAAGGGTGATCTATTTCTCTGGTTATAATAATAATAACTTTATTTCTCTCATCACAAAACATTTAGTACATAAGTTCAGGATACAGATATATTTTGATATAAATATTGTGTGAGACAGAGTATA